>CATIWR010543487.1:0-84210 GCA_949677035.1 Omphalea diandra
ACGCCTATCAAGCTTATTTGAACCATATTTCAGTTTATAGGATTTATGAAAAAAAAATTATATAAATAAATGAGTTTAATTGAGTCGAGTTAAGTATTTGAGTACTCGACTGAGCTCGTCTACGAGCTTAAAAATTGAAGCTCGAGCTTGAATCTTTTAAAGTCTAGTTCGAGCCTAACAAGATTCGACTTGACTCGGTTTAATTACACCTTCTTTTGCTCATTCTAGCTCCTATCAGTAACATAATAAAAAAATCCACAGGTTATAATTTTGCAGCAGGCATAATTTTGGCTCTTATAATTGTTGTTAGATTTCAGAATTTTTAGCAACTGAGCAAGTTGCAGGTATACTTACCAAACACTACATCCCACACAATTCAAATATCTGTTAAGCGAGATGTGCATAATAACATTTATGCAGATCTTGAGGGGGAGTATCAAGCTGCAAACAGTGAAGAAAACAACACAGCAATTGAAGCTTTTTCAAGTGCAGTATGAGCTGCTGTTGGTGTTAGCTAAATAAAGAAGAATTTTAGTTACATAAATGATGTAATTAGTCTTTAATAGCTAGAAAAGTCAATTGTTCGAGTTCTTTATTCTAGGTTGTATACAAGCTCAGTTTCAATGAGAAAAAGAAGAACAATTCTTATTTTTCTCAAATTGTCTCTCTCACTAATTCTTGTGAAACTAGATACACAGGCAACAGTTGTAAAAAAAATTTGGAGATAATGGCAATGTTTGTCCTACTTGCTGTAAGAATATAACTCGTCTTTTGCTGCACCAACTGCACTTGAAAACTTATCAGATTATACTAGACTTCTTCAACACACTCCAACCCTCCAACGAGAATCTTCCACTGTATTGTAAGAAGATAATCTTCTAAATGTTCAAATGCTTCGAATCAAAACATGAAAATAGTAAGTGCTGCAACAAAATAATGAGTCCTTTCTTATTAAATTTTCCAACGTGACACTGCATTTTTATTACAATAGTGTGTTGCGCTTGTACCCAGCTACCATACTTGATATAAGAGAGGCGCTGAAAGATGTCGAAGTTCAAAAACATGATGATTCCAAAATGAATGAAAATTCAATTACCTATTCTAATTGTAAATAAGAATTCGGATAAATGGGGTCCTGATTTAGACCAGTTCAATCCTCAAAGATTTGCCCGTGGAACTGTCGAGAGTCCAGTGTACTACTTGCCATTTGGAATTGGTTGCGCAGGCCAACATTGCATAAAGGTTGTCTTATCCCTCATTCTATCCAAGTATATCCTCTTCCTTTCAGCTGCATATACCATCACTGGCGCAGCAGTTAGATTGGTTCTGCAACCTGGAAATGGAATTAATATCTATGTCAGGAGAGTCCCTTGAGCTGTTACCAGTCGGTTTTACAAATTTTTAATGAACATAACGATCCTTCAAAGTTTTTTAAGGGGGAAAAAAAACTGCTCTAATTAAGCACTTTACAGAGTGACGGTTTTTTAAATTGACACTTGCATTAGATGGACTGGCACACAGATTTTTCCTAAATTAAGTGGTGGTCAGCATTTGAGTATTTGAAAATGGAAAATAATGCAACCAGTGAACAGTGAACGCAAAGTTATACTCCCCTTTTCCTTCGCATAATGATACACAGCGAAGTTATATTCCCCTTTGCCTTCACCAAATAATATACAGAGATCCGAAAACAGTCCAAATTTTTTTTTTTTTAAAAAAAAACATCTTCATTATACAGATCAATGAGAATATTATTGTGTTTTTTTTCCCACCTCTGCAGACTTCAATTTAACCATAATATCCTGAGACATCATCACAACGTTACTAAAGATGAAAAAGATTCATTTTCAACAAAATCTCGAGAGCAAAGGTAGGGCAAGAGTGTTCACATGGCTAGGAACCAAAGGGACAGTTAATTGGCTAAAGCAAGATAGTTTTGATGTACAGTTTAATGTGTTACAATATATAACATGGCTGTAAATTCACACAGAGCAGATCTAAAATTTGTTTCAGAATCCAATGAATAATAAAAATAGTTCTGAAAGGAAAATGGGATCAGTACTCCCTATTCACTCGAACTCAATTTCGTACATGATAAAGGGTGAGGAGTTTTTCCACATAACATCCTCATGAGAAAAAGGACCTGCTCCTGTTGCGTTCCAGCCGAGCTTCCCGCTGTTAAGGAAAAATAGACTAAGAATAAGTAGCATAAAAATAATAAGATATGAGTACATTTAGCACATGAGACAATGTGCACTAATTTGGTAGAGTGTTTAAAACCAAAAAGAGAGAGAGTAATGTGGGAGCAGCAAACAGGAGTAAATATAAAAATCCTCAGAAAATGTTAAAGATGTATTCCCTCTTTTTTCATGTGGAAGCAACACGAAATTTCTTTTTTCAAAATACATCGGATATTTAGGAATGGAGAGAGTAATAAACACCTCTTTTTTCTTGCATTCCTTGTAACTATCAAAATGCTTTTGGCATTTACTCTTGTCTGAGCTAAACTCTTCCAGGCCTGCACATTTCACTTTGAGCCAGAAAATTAATTGGGAACGCAACATTATTATAAGGGAAAAATCTCAAAAGAAACACAAAAGTACACACTACAAGTATGCAAAACCATCCTTCATATATAAAACTTTACCAGTCTAAATAAACCAAATGTAAGAAACATGAAAGAAAGTCAAAACATCCTCTGTATCTGCCTAGGTTCTATAATTAATTATTCACTTAAACAATGGCGGGCATGGCAAAGTCGTAAGGGAGCGGATTCAGACAGCAGTAACTAGAAAATTGCCATACAACAAAGTAAACCTCAAAAACAAGTTACACAGACTGATAACAATGCAAATTTTGATATTGGCATCTTAAAAAGACAAAATAGAAGTGCTTAGGCATCTACTTACTGAAACAAATACCAAAAACCAACAAGACGTACTTCTTGAGACAGAGTAAAACGTAAATAATTTCAAAAGCTATTAAATCAAGTAGACGTATAATTGCAATCCAAGATCAAACAACAGCTAAATGATTTAATAGATTCATGAAACCATAAGAAAACCCTTGATTTTTTTTGCAGATGGAGTTGCTATGATAATCAAACGGTAAAAAAAATTAAAAAAAAAAGAAAGAGGGATTACATTTGAGAGAGGCGGTGTATTGAGGGTAGCACTCAGAATCTGCGATTCTCGCAGCACTTGGGTATGGCGGTGTTGCTTTCGATCCCATTTTCTCCTTCCTCTCCCTGTGTTCTTCCCAGTTCGGTTTCGAGATCTCTTACCTACTCATTTTATGGGGGGCTTTGGCCAGTTCGTTTTTTTCAGTTCTGTCGTTGGACTTTTACGCAGTTGGCAGACGACAAGCGTTGTGAACTCGATGTAATGTCGTCTACATTAAATTTATAAATCAATAATATCAATAATAGGATAGGTTGTAATTTAAGATAATTGTTATAAGATATACGAAAACACAATCCATAAACCTAATTTAATATTATAAATTGTATCAATATGTCGATGTCGATTATATTTGGGATTCTTATTCTAAAAATCTGATTTTCTTTATTTAACAATAACAATTTTAAGTTTTAAAAAGTATTTTTAGATATTTATGAAAATAATTAAGTTACAGTGTTAATTTAGTTCAATATTTATATTCACAAAATTAATATTGAAAAACTTATAATTAATTAAAAAATTTTGTTAACTTGTACTTTAAAATCAATTATTAACACTCTTTCATTGCTATTTAGGGTTTCAACATCAAGCAGATTTGATGGCTTTGTTCATCTATTGGTGTTCTCTATAGCATAGAGGAGTCTTCTCTTATTTTCTTCTCACCTTTCTCTCATTCCCTTCCCTCAATTACTTCACTTTCTTTTCTTCTTTTTCTTTCTCCTTTCTTTATCTTCCTCATCTATGGATATTGATCAAATCACAAACCTTTGCTCAAAATTGAAACTCTCGAATAAAAATGAGGGTTCTAAGATTGTTATTGATGACTCGTTAATTAAGATTGAGGCTAACAAGATGAAATCCTAGTTGGTGGCCAAAGTGCATGCGGTTAAGCAAATCAATAGGGGAACTTTTAAAACTAATATGTCAAGGATTATTGGTTTTAAAGATAAAGTTAGTTGAGTTAATTAGGGAAAATATGTTTATGTTTCACTTTATGGATGTGACTTATAAACGAATGACGTTGGACAAAGGTCCATGGCATTTTGATGGTAAATTTATGGTTTTTGCTAATCCAAAACATACTAGTTCTCTGGATAATTTGGATTGTAACCATTAGGCTTTTTGGGTACTACTTCATAATATTTCCCCTATGTAGTAGTTACTAGACTGGGAATGGAGATCAGTAAGGTTTTGGAGGTTGAGTGTGATGTTGTTAGTAACTGTTTTGGGTGATTTTATAGGATTCACGTGGTTGTTAATGTTGCCAAACCCTTATGTCATTATCTAGAGGTTGAAGTTCCTAGGTGCAATGATTCTTTTATTATTCTATTGGTGTATGAACATTGCTCAAACTTTTGCTTCTCCTATGGTGTCACTGAGCACATCAACTTGTATTGTAAGAATCCTACCTCTGAAAATGATGGTGGGAAGCCTTACAAGGAGTGTAGATGAGTTGTTACTATTGAAGTACGTAAGAAGAATAATAAGGGGTATAATAGCCCTATACTAGATTCATTGACTGATATTCCTAAAGTTATGGGGTATGGCACTTCTAAGCAGTCATTGTCTTTATTGCGGGATATTTCAAATATGTGTGTTGCAATTGAGGTGGCTCATAATGGTGGTTTTGATTTATTGGACCAAAATTTTTTTTGATATTAATGGTTATGTTAAGGGCAAGTCAATAGTGTTTACGGACACTACTGTCATCTCTTTGCAAAATGTCTCTTCATTGCCTATTGTTATTGTTACTCTCCCTAACCTGAACACTTGTCTTTCTACTAGAAATAATAAGTTGTTCATCTCTAATTCTAAGAAGAGGGATAAGGTGTTGTGTAAGAAGTTGGTTACAAACCCGGGTCATGTCCTTAAGAATTTTGACAATGTATATGCTAAAGGAATTATTTCTAATAAGGACAATGTGCATACCCCATATTTGGCAGGGCCTGTTCCTACCACAAACCTGATCAAAACTAAAAAGTGGATTTGAAGAACCTGTGCTGTGTCTTGGGCAATGACTGTTTTAATGGCTTATTCTCAGGATGGGATGCTGGATTTTTTTACCTCTGGTTTGGTGAGTTCTATGGTGAAACGAACTTGTCATGACCATTGAGTCTCCTTGCTTGGAATGTTTGTGGTTTATGGAACCCATGAGCATTCAACAAACTTCGGTGTCTTGTAAATAAAGTCTCTGCAACTTTTATTTTTCTCAGTAAAACTTTACTTTGTAGTTCTCGCTGCTCTTTTTTATGTTCAGTTCTTGGTTTTTCTAGTTATTTTTCTTTTCTTATTATTGGTCGAAGTGGTGGTTTGCTATTGACGTGGAAAATAATTACTATCCTTTCTTATAGTAAGGGTCACATTGATGTCATGATGATTTCTCTTAGCGGTTTATTAGTTTTTGCGATGCTCCTATTGCTTCAGATAGACACCATTCCTAAAAACTATTATGAAGATTATTTGGTGTGCTTCAATCATCGTCTTGGCTAGTAGGTGGTGATTTTAATGTTATACTCTACGAGGATGAGAAAAAGGGTGGGGATCTTATTACTGCTCAAATGAGGGACTTCCATAATGTTGTCAATTGTTGTCAGTTAGTTGATGTAGGCTATAGTGGTGCAAAATTTACTTAAAGAAAAACTGTAGCAGGCGATAAAATAGTTCATGAATGACTAAACCATTTTCTTTATTCCCCATCTTTTTTGTCTTTATTCCTTAATTGTAAGAATAATGTGCCTGACTTTCATTTATCCGATCATAAAGCTATTTGTCTTAAGTTCCTGGTTAAGGGTAATGATGTTTCTTCTTCTTTAAATCCCATTTCCATTTTGAATCAGCTTAGGTTAGTAATGTGAAATGCTTGGACGTTATTAAGCAAACTCGGGGTAGTGTTTGCCATCCAGTGCTGTTATTAATGTCTTTCTCAAACTTTAAGCCATGGGTATTACTTTTGTAAAGTGGGGTACCATTACTTTTTGGGCTAATAAGGGAAGAATTAAATTTATAAGGAAATGACTCAAATTTTTGTAGAAAGATGATGATCATCTTGGTGAGGTCTTTGACTTGGAACGGGAGTTGATTCAGTTGGGTAACTTTGAGGGGAAATATTGGCAAGATAGGTCCAGGGCAGATTGGCAAAAATTTGGTGATTATAATTCTAAATGGTCTCATAAGGGACTTTTAACGACTGTTACTAAATATTTTGAGGCTATTTTCTCATCTTCCTCTCCGAATATGGTTGATATGGCTTATGTGACTAATGTTATAACTCCTAAATTTTCAATTGAAGGAAAAGCTGAATTGAAAGCTCAGTTTTCTGCAAATGAGGTCTGATTAGTCCTTTGTCAAATAGCACCCTTAAAATCTCCTAGCGTTGATGGCTTTCCTGCTTTGTTTTTTCAAACTTATTAGTAGATTGTTGGTATGGATATTACATCTGCTTGCTTATATTTTCTTAATGGCATCTGTGATATCTCTTTGCTCAATTCCACTCTGATTACTTTACTTCTTAAAGTTAGCAACCCCTCCATGGTTTATCCCAATTTAGGTCAATCTCTTTATGTAATGTTGTTGCAAAAATTATGTGTAAAGTGCTTGTTAATCAACTTAAAGGTATGTTGGATAGTATGATTAGCGCCTAACAAAATGCTTTTGTTCTAAATATACTGATTTTTTATAATTATATTCTTTATTTTGAATGTGTTCATTGGTTATATAATAGGAAAAAAAGGAAGACTGGGTTATGTTGCTTTAAAGCTTGACATGAGTGAGGCGTATGATTGGGTAAAATTGTGTTTTTTAAAGGAGGTAATGACAAAATTAGGTTATGGTGTTGGGTGGATTACTATCATTTTAAGGAATATGTCCTTAGTATCTTATTCCTTTTTAATCAATGGTGTTATTGATGGTTGTGTTTCACCTTTTTGTGGCATTCGTCAGGGAGACCTATTATCTCCTTCTCTCTTTTTACTTTGTGCTAAGGGTTTAACTGCAATTATTGATTATTTTATTAGGAGAAGTTGCCTCTGTGGTGTTTTTATTGCTTCAGTTGCTCCTATTGTCTCTCACCTCTTATTTGTTGGTGATAGCCTTATTTTTGCACGAGCAATTGTCAGGGAGTGCTCTCATTTGAAGTCTCTTCTTACTTCCTATGAGAAAGCATCTGGGTAGTCCATTAATTATCAAATTTCGATTCTCACTTTTAGCCTTAACACCGAATCAGTCATCTTCCTTCCATTGAAAGCTATTTTTAAAATTAAAGAAGTGGCTTGTCATGAGGCGTATTTGAGGGTTCCATCCTCTATAGGCAGGAATAAAAAATGTAAGTTTAATTCCATTTGTGATAGAGTTGCTAAGTAGTTATCTAGCTAGAAATCTAAACTTTTTTCCACTAATGGTAAAAAAGTGCATATCAAGTTAGTTATTCAAGAAATTTCGACTTGTTTAGTGTCAGTTTTTAAATTTCCTGTTAGTGTGTGTGCTAATATTAAATGTTTATGTGCTAATTTTTGGTGTAGTTGGAAAGAAAAAAATCACATGCATTGGATATCTTGGGATTTTCTTTGTTACCCTAAGGGGTGATATGGTTTCAGGAAATTAGTTGACTTTAATCAAGCTCTTTTAGCTAAGCAATTATGGAGATTAATTCAATCCCCATCTTCTTTTTGGCACAAGTTCTTTATGCATAATATATCAAACATGGTGACATGTTACAAGCTCATGCCTGGCCTATATGTAGTTATATCCAGCATAGTCTGCATTGGGGATTAAAGTTGTTGAAAAAAGGGCTTGGTTGGTCTATTGGTAATGGGCTCAAAGTTTCTTTGTTTCATGATAAATGGCTACTACTTAAGGTTTCTGATGGGTTTCCTAGGAATAGTAACTTGTTTTCTGACCATGATTCTATCTTTTCTCTTTTGCTTCCTTTTGGTGCATGGAATGTGAATTTAATTCTAGCAGCGTCTCTACAAGATATTGCCAGGGCAATCATTCCCCTTCAATGTCCTATTGTACCTTGCTCTGATTAAGCCTTTTGGAGGTTTAATAAGCGTGTAGATTTTAGTGTCAAGAGTGTCATCATATTGCCAAAAGTGCTCACCTGCCTTTGAGTCCTTCAATGGCGCCAAAAGATTTCTAAAAATTTTTATGGGCTCTTGCAATACCTCAAAAAATTAAAATTCTTGTATGAAGGTTGATGTTGGATATCCTTCCATTCCAGGTTAATCTTTAGGCTCATCATGTTTCAGTAGCTTATTCTTGGTGTTGTATATGTGGTGAATCTGAGGAAACATCAGTTCATTCCCCGCTGGCATGTTTTAAGGTTGAAGGCTTTTAAGAAACACTAATTATGCTTTATTGCTAAGGCAGTGTCGTGGTATGTTTTTCTTTAAGTTTATTTTGTATTTGAAGGCCTCGAAAGGTATTTATAGTTACTACTTAATTCATTATCCTCATTTTAGCTCATTATAATGCTCATAACTTAATGCTCCATGGAGGTAAAGCAAAGGTTAGTGAGGGGTTATTCTTTGGGCTAAAGATTACATTTCTAGTTTTATTGCAGCCTCGAAGGTGTCTGGTCCACTCCATTCTCGGCCTATTTTTAACTTTAATTCTCTATTATCTCTTACCCACCACAAAATTTTTGTTGATGGCTCATTTTTGATATCCTTTAATGAGGGTAGATTTGGCATTATGGTATTTAATGAGGTTAATCTGTCGGTTGCTACTGTTTCTATGTTTCTGCCCTTTGTGTCCTCTCTTGAATATACTGAGTTTTTAGCAATGGAGCATAGCGTCTCTTTAATTGCTACAATTGGGGCTTAAAGTTGCATCTTTTAGTCTGACAACACCAATGTCATTTTCACGCTTAACTCAAGATATAATCTTCCTACTCCATTTTGTAATACTTTTCATAACTGTTTATATATTGCGTATATATTGCTAGATCTAACTTTAGTTCTTTTGTTTTTTCGCATGTTAATAGAAAGTTTAATTCTGCAGCACATTATGTTGCTGCCCAGGCTCTACGTGTCAAGTAGTCCTATTCTCATTTTGATATGTGCTCTATGTGGCTAGTCAATGTAATCTTTTTGATGTTTCAATGAATTCAGAGATTTCCTTGGTGATAAAAAAAAATCAATTACTAACAACAATAATACCAAAATACATCTAGAATTTTGGTTGTAATGAAGAATGCATAAACTAAAAAGCAAAAACAAAAGGAGATACCATGAACATCAACCTTCAACAAAGGCACTAACTCTCATCTAAGGATGAACAAATTAGTCAATTCATTTTTTTACTAAAATTAGTCAATTTGACTTTTACATTTTACAAATCGAATCAAATCAAAATTTTTGAAAAAATCAATTAAATCGAACCGATTAAACTAACTTTTACAAACATGCAAACCAAAGCGAACCTAAAAAAATTCCAGTTCGATTTGGGTTGATTTAATTAAATTATATGTATTTTAAATATAACTAAATTCAAATTGATTTGATTTATTAGTAATTTCAGTTTATTCAATTTTTTATATAGACAACAGAAAATCGAATTTTTTTAAATAAAAACCGAATCGAATTTGTTAAATAATAGAACTAAACCGAATCAAACCAGTTTGATCTATTTTTTCGGTCCGATTTGATTTTTGCTCACCCTTACTCTCATGTGTCAAAGGCTAATTTGCAAGTTATCTGATTTATTTCATTTCTATAGCACATGTTGATTACATATATCTTATTACTAGCTCGTTAACCATATACGTGTCCTCCTGTAAAGCCAATCATGAACTAATTTGTTTGTTTTATTCAAAGTAATTTTCATATTTTCTCTATTTTTATATATTTAGAAAAATTAATTAATACAAAATTATTTTTTGAATAAAAATGAAAATGATTTTCTCTTTTAAAAGTATTTGAGAAAATGTCTTTTTTTTTTTTTACTAAAAACTTTTATATCCCACGTATTCTAAAAAGACATTGTAGTACATTATTTTTTTTGTTCACTCTTGTTGCTAAGACTTTTTCTTTCTTTACGTTACGTTCTCATTGTCATCATTCATGTTTTTTGTTTCTTTCCATCACTTTCTCTCTTTAAAAAAATGAAGAAGAAGAAGAAAATGATGATGAAGACAGTATGAGCAACGACGATGATCGACAATCACCACCATCATTGTCATTACATCGCAACAAAAAATAATAATACAAAAAAACTTTCTTTCTATTTTTTCCTCTCTAAAAAACAGTAAGAAAATGGAGATATGTGTAAGTTTTATTTTTGTTTTCTAAGATTTAATTATTATTATTATTGTTGTTGTTGTAAATAAAAAATCATGAGTTTTTATGAATTTTATATGAAAAACAGTTAACAAATGAACAGTTTTTTGGTAAAATTAGTTATGAAAAGAGAGAAAATCGTATTTATTAGAGATTAAATGAGATGTCTGCGTTCTAATTATTCTTCTTCTTATTTTCTTTTATTGATGGTTTAATAAACCCAAAATAATATTTGTAAACCAATAATAAATTTAAATAAACCAGTAATAAACTATTTGTAAATATTTTACTGTATAAGAAGAACTAAACGCAAATATCATCTTCAAAGTGGATCTAAAATAAATTATTTATAAACCAATAATAAACAAAATTAAATCATTAATAAACCATTTATAAAATATTTTGCTTAGTAAAAAGAACTAAATGCAAACATTGTCGTTAATCTCCAACAACTCAATTTTTTATCACTTTTATGACTGATTTTGAGCTCAAATATATTCATTTTTAACTGTTTTTCATCCTCAATGTACCAAAAATCATAATTTTTTGGTTTTAAACAATAAAATAAATATTAAAAGTCATATTGTATCTGTTTTAGAGAAATAAACATATATAATGAAGAATTTTTTTGTCTAAAATGAATTCGCAAATCTACAATTGTGTGTGAGAAAGCGAGTTTGTTTTCGTATTTTCATTTTGATGATATTTTTTGATATTTTCGTTTTGATGATATTGTGTGCGTGAAAAAGAAGAACTAATGAAGTTACTTATGGTAAGAAAATGTTCATTCCTATTTTTCTCGTAAAGCTATTTTGGAATTTTGTTAGTTGGAGTTGATTAAAGAAATAAGAAATGAAACGTAAAAATAAAATTTTTTGTTGGGAATGAGTTTTCTCAGGAATTGTGTTTGGCTAAGGTATATTTATCATTTGTTTTTTTTTTTAGGTAATCATGTCCATTTATCAAAATATTTTTTTGAAGTTATTTTTTAAGAATTTGACTTCCTCTTTAAAAAATGAAAAGTTATTTTTTGAATTTTGACAAACTTATTCAAATGAAAAATAAATTATATCACATATATTTATTATTACTAATCTTTATTTACGATCAATACTCGTCATCGATCATAGTCCGCTGACGGTGATCATCGAATACGGATGAAACTCATAAAAAGTTTTATTTTTAATGTAATTTTTTATATTAAATAATAAATAGTGCAAATATGCAATGTTTATAGTCTAAATTTTATTATGATCTTATAAATCAAAATAAAATAATATTTTTTATATTTTATTCCAAACACTAAAAAAATATCATTCAAAAAATATTATTTAAAAAATATTTTTCTTAAATAAATTATTTTTCGTGAAATAAAAAAATGGTAACTTAGTTTGTGATTGGCTTTTTCGTGTAGACATGTAAATGGTTAATAGAGTGAATTTAAAGAATAATCTTCCTATAACCTTCATAGTTAATAAATTGTCAATTCTAAGTACACTTTATTAATAGATATGCATTCTGTAGAATGGGGTCGGTCATTGATTGAATAAACAAAACCAACTCAATAAATTTTTTGTCTAAATTTTAACTTAAAACTAATTGTTAATTTACATTGTGTTTTAATGTAAAATCCTTATTTTGTTTTAAAATTTTATACATTGATAGAATAAAATATTTTAAAGTTCTATAATTATTGTTTTATTTTTTTATTTAAATATAGTTTGTATTGGATTTTTTTAAAAAAGTATGATAGTTCGAAAATTCAATAGTTATGTACATATTAAAAAAATTTGTGTAACACAATTTTTGAGATTATAATTATATATAAAAATATGGTTTGATTGAATTTAAAATTTATACTTTAATAAGAATAAAAATTTCTTATAATACTATTTATCAATGGGAGAATGACAAAAAAAACTAAATAATTAGAGTCTTATAATAATGAGTTTGAGAAGTTTAAAATTATCTTCATTTCAATTGAATTTGATGAATTTTTTAGGTTATATATATATATATATATAATTTATTTTTAATCTAAAAGAGCAAATTAAAAAAATAGATGGATAACGTGTACAAAAGAATGAAAAATTAAATGGGCAAGTAAATAAAATTTTCAGCAGCTTATTAGAAAATCATCATCCAAGCAAATCTTAATGCTTATAAAGCATCATAATAAGAAATAATACATGTGCAATGGATATTCATGTCTAAACAGAAAAGGAAATGCATGTTGAAGATGGAAGATGGAGGCTAAGGATTGAATTTGAATCAAAATAATAAGTCTCGTGTGTGCGCGCGCGTGTATATATATATATATATATATATGCCCGCGCATTTCTAATTTGTAAAATGGGAGGCAAGCATTGAATTTCAACCAAAATAACAAATAAATAAGTGTATTGCAATTTTCCAAGTAAGAAACTTGCAGTGCCGTTTCAAGTGATTTATTTTTTGTCAAATAAACGATAATTATTTTTTTATTATTATTGAATTGGAGGATTTTGTGTCTATTCGCTCATGTTAGACACGCTCCACATTAATGATTTTGTCTTTCTTTATAAAATTTAGTACATATATATATTTTTCTTCCAATAATGTTTCAACTTTTCATCAAGTTAGTTAAAATATTCAACGCAAATTATTTCTTATCATTTTTGTGAAGAAAATACTTATTTTTATATTCAAATATTTGTGCATTGGTCTAGTAATTAATTTTTTTTATATAAAATAAGTACGTATTTAGGCTCTGTTTATTTTCACAAATTTTTTTGGTATATCTAGAAAAATTCATCAATGAAAAATATTTTTCTAATCAAAAGGAAACTAAGTCATTTTTAAAAAAGATGACTTTTCATTTTCAAAATAAAAAGTCATTTTAACGAAATGTCATTTTTTTTAACTTTAACAAACTCATTCAAATGAAAAAATAAATTATGTAAAATATGTATTTATTATCTTTGGTTATTTTTTATTATTGACACAATCACCAATCATCGTCAATCTATAATGATAGTGGGTGATAGGTGAGATCATAAAAAAATTTTATTTTTAATTTATTTTTATATTAAATAATAAATAATATAAATATAAAACATTTATAGTCTAAAATTTGTTAATAATCTTATAAATAAAAAAATTAATATTTTTTTAGTATGTTTTAAACAATAAAAAATATTTTTCTCAAATGAGTTATTTTTTGTAAAATAAATGGGGTCTTATTCATAATAATTTATCATTTCATTCATATTTGTTCAATATGTGTTAATTATATATATTTTGTAAAATAAATGGGGTCTTATTCATAATAATTTATCATTTCATTCATATTTGTTCAATATGTATTAATTATATATATACACACACACAGAGAGGAGATTAAAAGCCAAACACAACCAAAAACAGGAGCCAAAATTAAACACCAACACTTACCACCTCTATCTTTGAACAGCAGGCGATTAACTTCCACTGGAGCCTCTGGAAATTCATGAATCCCCTTTGAGAACTGAAGCGACCTCGAAGCAAGAAAATCAGCAACAAAGTTCCCTTCTTTGTACAGGTGACCAATCCAAACAACCCTCGCAATCCTGTTTTCACAATATTGCCAAGTTTTTTCTAATCTCTACATTAATACATTAATTCAATTAATTGTTTCTAAAAGATTAAAACTAATTAATTAGTAGGTAAGCTCAAATAATTATATATCATTTACATTTCAGGTACTTTTCTAATACGAGATTTTTAAATAATACCACCATCACCGCCCAAATCTTAGCTACTGCATATTGGTCATATAACCATAAACCCATAAACCATTGTAATCCCTGAAAACTCCTCTCCCTCCGGCTTGCCCAGGATTTCCTTTATTACAAACATCAGAATTGAGTTTAATCCAACCCTGTGAAGGGGAAGTCCAACCAACAAAAACCATCTGCTTAGGCTTAGACCCCAACAAACTACTTTTGTGCATCAAGTTGGCAGCTTCAACCTGCCCAAAATACTCCCGTAGCCAACTAATTCTAAATGAAATTTCAGGACATTTGCCCCGAAAAACCATTCAAAATTAATTGTTATTATTATTTACTTTATATTCAAAATTAAAATGTCTCACTTAATGTCTTGAATTTCCATGGCAGCCTATAATTGCACGCTCCTGGTATAGCGTGTCGAAGAAATGTT
This sequence comes from Omphalea diandra, assembly GCA_949677035.1. Classification (NCBI taxonomy): domain Eukaryota; kingdom Viridiplantae; phylum Streptophyta; class Magnoliopsida; order Malpighiales; family Euphorbiaceae; genus Omphalea; species Omphalea diandra. The sequence goes on from CATIWR010543487.1 coordinate 14,636, forward strand.
TCAATATTATTTAAAAAACAAAAATAGAGAGAAAATGGAATGGAGTAGGGTCTCCATCGCCTTTCTATTTCTCTCCTTTTTTGCCTCTCTGACAGCTCAAATTAAAGTGATCCCAAAATCTTTTTCTTTCTTACACAAAAGCTCATAGAAAATTTTTGCTGCTTTTTTTTTCCCTTCTTAACGACTCTCAGTTTTCTCTCTCTACATCACCCTTTCCTCTCCATATACAACTATAGCATCAGATTGACATAATTGTGATAAAAATGACTGCTACCACAGCAACAGCAGCAGCTACAACAACCAAGTTTATCAAATGTGTGACAGTTGGAGATGGAGCTATTGGAAAGACATGTCTTCTTATCTCCTACACTAGCAACACCTTCCCTACTGTACCTATAATTTTCTTTCTTTTTAGTTCCTTCTCCTATTCTTGGTTTTTGCTCTTCTTTAATTATGTGCATTTCTTGCCTCGTGAGATGGATATTCTTGTTTTCTTGGTAGGATTATGTTCCTACTGTTTTTGATAACTTCAGTGCCAATGTTATGGTTGATGGCAAGACTCTGAATCTGGGCCTCTGGGATACTGCTGGTACTCTCTCAACTTTATCCTTAAAATTGTTGATTTTCTATTTGAATTTTCATCGATATGACACAAATTTTCTTTCTTTGATCAAAGCGATCTACAATGTATTTACCAGTTTTTTTCTCCTTGGTTGAATGGGGAGGGAAAGTTCATCTTTTTGACTTCTTTGCTTCCTGATGCTTTGTCCGTTTAGCGCAAAATATGGTGAAATAGCTTAGCTCTTAGAAAATGGTTATCCTTCTGTACAATTACCATTAGAACCTTTTTCCTATGCTTGACAAGTTCTAACTTTTATTTATTCATTTTTTTTTCCCACTTTTTATCTGTCCATTTATAGTATTGGCTGTAAATGGCCACTAACCATACATACCTTTTATGCTGTGCACAACTTTGTTTATTGATTTTGCTAATTACTCTCTCTGTTTTCTCAATTCAAAATGGGAAGATCTTCTTATTATTTGGCGTCTGCAGCATATGCATTTGCTAAATAAATTTTTTTAAAAAAAAGAAAAAAGAAAAAAGAAGAAAATCTTCACTGCCTCAAGATCCTTAAAAAATGGGTAGTTCACAATTTCACATGTAATTAAGAATTACTTCTACTAATAATGACACGAAAACAACAATTCATCATAGTTTTATGGCGTTTTAAAGATCACCATGATGCCTCATCAAATACATTCTTTTTGGAGTTTTTCTTCTGCTTTTGAAGACTCATTACAACAAAAGAACCTTAATACTTGCAATCAATGGTGGCCTTTCAAGTTGATGATAATTAGAGTGAAAAAAAATAAAAAGAAAAAGAGTTGCTGATAATGAGTAATTCTTGTGATGTCTCAAAACTCTCATAAAAGTATTTGATTTAATGACACACGCCTTAAGTTTTAGTATAATTAATGCAGGTCAGGAGGATTACAACAGATTAAGGCCTTTAAGTTATAGAGGAGCTGATGTTTTCATTCTTGCCTTTTCCCTTATCAGTAGGCCTAGCTACGAGAATATATCAAAAAAAGTAAGCTTTTTTCAATTCTAAATTTCTTCTTCTATTATTCTCTTCCCCCCTTAATATTTCTACTGCAAGTCCTTTCATTTATATGTCACAAAAAGATGTGTATATATTTTTCTGATTATGTTCTTTGTTGCGTTTCTTTTCCTCTTTGCTCTTTTTTTGTTGGAGAAGTGGATTCCAGAGCTCAAACATTATGCCCCTTCAGTCCCCATTATTCTTGTGGGGACTAAACTAGGTGATACAATCTTTCCCTGTTTAATTATTGCTTTTGTGAAATGATATTGCTTGGATCATGCTTTTCTTAGTTCTTAATTATCAGATGTTTCTTATTTTATTTTCTTTTATTTTTGTTGGTTTATTTTCCAAGTGTTTATTGTGAAGCAAAAAGCAAAGAATGAAAATCTTAGTTTTTCAAGTTTTTGCAGTTTTTTTTAAGAGGTTTAAAGGCATATTTTTTTGGTAGCATTTTGTTCATTATATGCAGATCTATACTTACAGTCTTCATTCATGTACATGTGCTCATTTGCGCACAAATATGTGGGATATGTATGAGTATCCAGGATTCCATGGGATCCTGTGTTCATGTCCCTTACAATTCTTTCCTTGGTGCCATTTCAAAGGAGCCTGTTCATGTCCCTTAAAGATTTATTCTTTCTTTTTTCTTTACCCCCATTTCATATACTTTAATTCCTTCCTTGTACTTCCATAGTGCTAGCAATGATGCATATGCATCCTGTGTTAATGGATAGCATAGTGTTTAGCGCTTTTCTTGCATTTAAATCTATGCACAATGATGTTGTAAATATAATTGCTCAAAAAGTGATGAGTGTGGCGCGGATGTCATTGCTGTCATATTTGCTGTGGTGAGCATTTTTTTCTTGAAATGGCAGATCTGAGGGAAGATAGACAATTTCACTTAGATTATCCTGGGGCATGCACCATTTCTACAGAACAGGTAGGATGTCATAGGGCCAAAGATATTTTCCTTTTGGCAGCCATGTAGTAGTTTTGTTAGTGTGATAATGAAAATTGTTTTGCAAATAACTAATGGAAATTTCCCCATCCATAAAAAATAACTAATGGGAATATTTTTTTACGACCTCTCACTTTATCATTTCCAGGGTATAGAACTGATGAAGCAAATAGGAGCACTGGCATATGTGGAATGCAGCTCTAAGACACAGCAGGTTTGTATCATATCTGCATAGTGCTCTCATAGAGTGATCAAGCATCATATATGGCTTTTCTCTAGAAATATGCAGACCTCTGTAACGTGCTTCCCATGTTTCTATTGAAGTCCTTGGTTAATGATAAAGTGCTTTGCTTGTTTTCTATTATTGCTCCTTTAATAATTTTCCCATCGTGCCTCTGCATATTCTCTGATGTTGGATATATAGAACCATGAAAATACCTTTCTATTAAAATGCCTCTCTTAACTTAAACTCTTGAGCTAAGGTCCTAATGAAAAATTTTAATTACAAGCGTTTTTCTCTGTAAGATGTTGCAAAACATCCAAAAGGCTTGTACAGTGAAATCTGCTCATGGCATCCATGCCATTTGGTCTGGTTTTCTGGGTGGTCATCCAAAAGAACCTGAAGCTTTCAAATAGGCACGTGTTGGAAAGGCAGTCAGATTGCAACTCAACAATGTATGCTGCTTGAGCTCAATTGGGGAAGGTCATGAAGGTCCACTTGCTTAGGCATAGTGTTTCTGGACCTTTTGAAGAAGTGGATATTGAAAGGGGATGATTTGGCTTCCAAATATTGTGATCCTCGTGCTTCTAAAAAGGATAGTTTCGCTGGTGCTCCATTCATGTAGACACCTAAAAAAAGGCACGCAATGTTTCTGCTACTATAATCTTTACAATCAATCATTGAGTGATTGATAGCATATTGCCTGATATCCCACCCAAGAAAAGTATGAGAATGAAATGAAGCCATCATAAATAGACAGTATTCATAATCTTAATTACCTGTTGGATATGGAAGCATGTTTGCAATGTCCGAACTTTGAATATGTTTTGCATAGTAGCATAGCATTTCATCATATATCAATAGCCATTGTGGAAGTATGTTGGTTCAAAATATGTCAATGTGGTTGAGACACTTTTGAATAGTTAATGCAGAATGTGAAGGCTGTCTTTGATGCGGCTATCAAGGCAGTTCTCCAGCCTCCAAAGCCCAAGAAGCACAAGAGAACACAGAGGGTCTGCTACATTCTTTAATCAGTTTCCTACAACTGCTGCTAATGTTTTCTATTTTTATCAATTCTTTTTCCCCTCCTGGTGGTGATGGTGGTGTCTTTGCTGCTTTTTTTTTTTTTTTTTTAATAATAATTTTTGGGCAACTGGATCTGTTAGTATACTGATCCAAGTCTTACATCCCATTTATTGGGAGCATGTGGAATCTCTGTATTATCTTTGGAAAAATTGGTGGATGTGAAGAAGTTCCTTTTTATTTTTTTTAAAGAAGCTAAATAAGTGTTAAAAAGACAATCCCATACACTGATACGTACTTAAATCAGAAACTATTTTTAACTGCTTTCAACCAAACGGAATATTCATTTCAGTTTTATATTTATTATATAACATATCAAATATAAGAATTCATTTCACGTTAAATTTAAATCAAACATCTGAAAGTAAACTGAAATTGAATTGTTCAAACTCGTCATTCGGGCATGGCCATAGAAGGGTAAACTCGATCACCACATATTATTAAAAATTTGTGAAGCTGTGGTCTTATGAATTTTCAAACTCATAGCTGAATTACCATTCAACTTATCGAAAAAAGAAAAATAAGATAGAAATTCACTTTGGACTATAAGATACTATACTATGGAAAAAAAAAACAAAAAAAACAAAATAGTAATTGAATGAAACCACAGAAAACCTCAGACGCGCTGCATCTGCATGCTTAGTTTTCTACCTCTACCAGAGTTCTGAATTGGGGGCTGAAAATAAAGAGTAAATATATAATTTTAAAAATATTATATAAAATTTATAGAGACTATTTGTGTGTGTGTGTATATATATATACTATTTATGAATGAATATGATAAATTGCAAAAGTTTGGGGTCTAAATATATACTTTCGAAGTTTTATACAAAATATATGCATAAATTGATGAACTTTCAAATCCCTCAGCTACTATCCAGTTCTAGGTTAATGAGTCAAAAGGTTATCAAACTTTGTCATTTGTTTCAAATTGATAACTTTTTTTAATTTGTATTAAATTGGTGATTCAATTACTATTTTACTTTCAGGCCGAGATCACTGTTGAAAACTTGTTGACTTATTATTGATTTGGTATCAGGAATGAAATATTCAAAAAAACATTTATCACTTGTAATTTCATGTCATGAGACACATAACCGAGAATGCTGACATTAGCACGATGACATGAATGCTTACATGGAGCTTTGTAAAATTAAAATTTTACTTTACCCTTTTACTAAAACCCCTAATTTCATTGTTTGTATCTTAACCCTTCCTTTCACTTGAAGTTCTGTTGCTCTTCATTATTTCTCTCAAAGCTCCATTGTCTCTCTCAAAGCTCTATCTAAGATCTTTGAGCTATAGCCCCTAAGGTCTCGCTCTTTTGATTATTACTCTTAAAATCATACATTTTCTCGTAATTGTGCTTTCTTATGCCTCTTCATTTGTGCTTTCTAAAAATAACAAGTAAGAAGAACTAATGAATTGGCATGTAAGGACCAAACACGATGTTGCTCCTGAATATGGTAAGTGTAACAATTTGTTTTATAAACATAGGTTTACTGTTTGTAAGATATTTTAAGAATGATGAGTTAATTGATTGGAAAGCTATTAAAATTATTGATTGAAGTATAAATGATAATTTATTTATAAACCTAAGTTTACTATTTGTGAGACATTTTCAGAATGATGAGTTAATTAATTGGAAAGCTACTAAATTTATTGATTGAAGTGTGAATGATAATTGATTAACTGTGATTTTTGTGTGATTCTTATTTGTATGTGTATTTTGATTGAGATTTCAATTGATTGTTAAATAGAGTTTGCTTTTATTTGATTTTATGACAGTACCTAATAGTGAATATTTTACTATTCACCAGTATGTGGTTAAGGGATCAACAGAGAGTGTTGTAAGGTTTATAGACTATTGTTGTGCTGATAGGATGTCAATGGTTGAACTTTCTAATATGGCTAAAGAAGTTGGTATAGGTAATAACATTGATTGTTTACATTAGTTACACCCTAAGAAGAATTTAGATGACGAGTTAAAAATACTAGAAACTGACTTCTATGCTCTATATAATGTGTTCATTTGTGGATAGTTATAGGATGATGCATGTTTATACTATCTCAATGAGTTGTAATGTCAATTATGTGAATGTTAAAGAGATTATAAGAAGTGAAGATGTTAAGGCAATTGAAGGTGGTTATAGAGAAGATGTAGAAGATGAAATGAGAAAAGAGATGAAAGGAAGTGAAGGAAAGGAAGGCAAAGATGAGAGTGATGGTGAGTTTGTTGATTCAGAGTATGATCTGAATGATGAAGATGATGATGTACTATTTGATAGTTGTGTAAATAAGGACATAGAAAGGAAAATGCCAATGGTGGTAGAAATTGTTATAAATTCTAACTAATGAGATTGAGTATGCAAACTCAGATGTGTTGCCATCAGGTTTTGATACTGATGCTTCTGATGGAGAATACGGGAGGCTTAGTTTTCCTCAATTCAATGAGGAGTTAGATATGGTCAATCCAAAATTTGAGATAGGTATGAGATTTTCCTCATTTAATCAGTTTAAGTAGATTATTAAGAATCATCGAATTAAGAATAGAGTGCAAGTGTTATTTAGGCCAAATAATATTAGAAAATGCAAGGCTATTTGCAAAAGGGGGCATTCATTTAGAATTTAGGCATCATTTATATCAAGTGATAAATGCATTGTCCAGATTAAGTCAGGACATTTTGAGCATGAATGTAATAAGGATCATGATATTGGGCATGTCAATGCCAAATGGTTAGCAAACACTTATCTTGAGAGGTTTAGGATAGATCTAAATTGGTCAATTGAAGGGATAATAGTTGTTGTTAAAGGGGATTATGAAATGGATATGAAAAGGTTGAAGGCATGGAAGGCAAAAAAAAAATTGCATTGAAGTTTATTGAGGGTAATAAGAAAGCATAAATGTCTAGATTACATTATTATGCACTAGAATTGATGAAGACCAACCCTGGATCTATTGTAACATTAAAGTTGGAGGAAAGAGTATTTAGAGGGATGTATTAAAGAATGGATTTAGGCTAAAGTGTATGCCTTTTATATCTATAGATGGATGTTTCTTAACTGGTATATTTGAAAGGTAACTCCTTGTTATTGGGATTTATGCTAATGATTGAATCTTCTTAATAGCATAGGCAATGATTGAAAAAATACTAAGGAGTATTGAAAATGGTTTATAGAGCTTCTAGTAGAGGATTTCAAAATTAACAACAACAACTAATGGACATTTATAAGTAGTAGGCAAAATGTATGTAATGTTTATCTTTTAAAATTTATTTTTATGTTATATTTTATAAATTATGTATATGGTTTATGAGTGTGTTACTTGTCTTTATTGAATTGTTTTATAGGGACTAATATCTGCAATAGAGGAACTCTTTCCCCATTTTGAGCATAGATTTTATGTGAAACACATAGAATTTATCTTTAAGAAAATATTTAAAGGACTAAGATTAAAAACTCTTTGATATGGGGCTGCTAAGGCTATTCATTTGCAAGCTTTTGCAAAGGTGATGGATATAATATCTAAAGAGTCAATGGGAACACATGAATACGTTAGTAGTATAGCTCCTCACCATTGGTCTAAGTCACATTTTAGTTTTTTCCTTAAGTGTGATATGTTTCTTAACAACTTATGTGAGAGCTTTAATTCTCTAATACTACCTATTTGGTGCAAAGGTGTTATTGTAATGAATGAAATGATGAAGACAAAACTTATGAAAAATATACTTCAAAGAAGGGATGCAATGAAAAAAAGAACATGTGTTTACTGTCCTAAGATTTTAGAGAAGTTAGAAAAAGCCAGAAAACTTAGCTAGGTGTTCAGAGGGTGATAAGTATCAAGTGATAGGTCTAGGAGGGCAATTTGTAATTAATAAGGGTGAGAAGACTTGTAGTTATAGGTGTTGGAACTTGACAGGAATCCCTTGTGTCCATATTATCTCAGCATTATGGAACAACAATGAGAATCCCTATGACTATTTAAATGACTATTATAAAGTCTCCACTTACCCAGAAACCTATAGCCATTTGATTCATCCTATAAATGGCAAGGATTTATATCCAGTATCCAAAGCCTCTTTAATATTGCCTCCTGAAACAATTATTGCCAAGAAAAGGAGGAGACAAATAAAGAGAATGAGAGATGAAGATGACATTGACAATGGGATCAAAAATGAGAAAGTTAACAAAAAAAGGCACTATGATGACTTGTACCGTGTGTGGTATAAAAGAACATAATAAGAGGTTCCATTAAGTATCCAAGGTGATGCATTCTTCTTATAAGTGAAGTGTTGTTTTTTGCTTTACTTGTACCATCTGCTTATTGCTTGATCTTCATATTTGTTAGAATAAAGGAAAAATGCAAGAAAGAGAAAGCAGTGACACTCAAGAGAATCAGGCTTTAATAACTTTAACCCACCTAATTTAGATACTCAAGAGAACAACGCATTGCAATATGTGGATCTGATTGCATATTAAGAACTAGCTACAATTCCTAAAGAACTATTGACATAAGTAATATGTTTATTAATATGGTTGTGAATATGTATTAAATCATTCATATGTTTATTAATATGTCGATATGTATTTCTTATTTGTAGACAGTTAGCCAAGTGAGGACCACACCTCTAGACTTTAATGCAAAGAAAATGAAAAAACATACATGATCTGCTAGATGTGAGACCTCAACCTTCGACAGCAACAACTCCCTTCAAACACTCGAAAGCTATCAGTTACAGATCTAGAGCCACCAGTTGTAGCTCCAAAACCACCAACTACAGCTTTAAAGGCACTATCAGCTGCAGTCAAGATTTCAAAAATAGCTCATACACAATCATCAACAGCTCCAAAGCATTAGATTGATCGTGACAAAGGAAAACAAAAAGTTACAATGAAAAAACAGAAGCCTTGGCTTCCATTAGGTCTTTCATAAATATTAGATATATTAGACAGTGTGTTTGGTACAATATTTAATGGACAGTATTTACCAGGGTTTGATATTTTATGTTTGGTATTGACAGGACCACAACTGATATAATGGTCCTTTTTGCACACGTGACACACTATGCACAACTTTTTTTTGACTTGGTTTTACGTGTGCTTCATGTGCTACTCTATTATGTGCAACATGATGCTTGTGATAGTGTTGTGCATAGGTTGGTAGCAAAACACTTTGGTATATGACTTTATCCAATTGAATGAAGTTAAATTATATGTTATTGCATATATTTTATTTCAATTCGTTTATTAATCTTATGTCTTGCTAACTTTTATATTACTTATTAATCTCGTGCAAATTGAATATAATCATAATATTGTTATAGTCTTATAATAATAATCTTATCATATTATAATCTTAATACTCTTATAATCTTAATATGAATGCAAGTGTTTATGTCATATATATGCTACACAAATTATCATTATTAAATCTTCAAACTCATTAAATAGAAAAAAAAATCTAAATTTGTTTACTTAATAATTTCTTAACTTCCCATATATAAATAATAAGTCATACAACATCTAAAATATGAGTTATACATCATAATTGCAATGACAATCCAAATTGCAATTAACTCTAAAAGATACATACTCAATCTAACCATATCCTAAAAAATTTAACCATAACACACCTTCCAAACTAATATTCCTGCGGAAACATAAAAGCCTTAGTTGTACATAAACTTGATGCACTTCATTAATACCATTTCCTCCTTTGTTTTCTTAAGCTCACATTCAATGATTGTAATTTGCCTCCTCAAATGACCATGGTTTGCTACAGTGGCCTCATTAGTCTCAACATAAAACTTATCCAAATTATAATTGAAGCTCCTAAGCTTTCTCGCCAACAAAATTGTCATCTCACTAAGTCATTCATCATGTCATTTGAATAAATCACAGTGCACAGTTCCCTACATTCATAGAGAATCCAGATATATGATAAATAAAAAAACCAAATCATATACAATTTGTATCCAAAAGCGTTATAGATAAAGTGAAAATCAAACTCATTCAAAAACATTAACGTTAAAGTCAAAATCCAAACCATCCAAAAGTAGCTCATACCCATCCAAAGCATCTAAAAGCATACAAAACAGCCACCCATGTATTACAAATTACTGAAACCCATGAGTGTTAGGGAATCACAAGTGCTAGAGAATCCTGACAATTACTGAAACTCATCTCAAATGCAGCTCATGGGTGTTAGGGAACCAAGATTACTTACTTGGTAGGAGCATCTTCAAAATTTTCTACCTGAATTATTCACAGTTTGATACACAAATAATTTAGTAGGCCTTCCACATTGACAATTAAAGAGCTCTCTTCCTATGACATATTCATCAGCATTCGAAACACTAATCCTTTCTTCACCTATTTTTGATTCCATCTTGATCTTTAAAGAGTTTCGATCAATCTTAGTTTGCAACAAGAGAAAGAGTTTCAAACAAAAGAGTGAACTGTGAAATGAAAGTGTTAAGAAAAAGATGTAATTTTAGGGATTTTACAGTAAAGGTAATTTGTGAATGACATCATCAAAGCTCCATGTAAGCATTCAAGTCTTCGTGTTGATATCAACATCTTTGGTTATGTGTCTCATGACATGGCATTACAAGTGGCAAATATTAAAATATTCTATTCCGGTTCCAAACCAGCAATAAGTCATCAGATTTTCAACAGTGAACTCGACTTGAAAGTAAAATACTCCTTCCATTTCATAATAATAATTGTTTTAGAAAAAAACTATCTCACATTATTTATCGTTTATAATTTATATGTATCATTTATTATATTTTTTTCAAATGTATTCTCATCACTAATATTGAAACGATTTAAAGGATTCTTTAATATATAGAAGATATATTGATCCATCTTATCTAATATTCAATTTTTTAATACCTTTCGTAATATACATGCATTTTTATAAAATCACTGTTATTATAAAATAAAAAGAGTAGTAGTTGAATTATCAAATTGATATAAATTAAAAAAAAAAAATTGTCAACTTAAAACAAATGACAAAATTTGATAACCTTATCAATTATTAACCCATCTAGTTCCGCCCCTGTCTATCAGCCTAGCTGCGTGCTGCTAATCTTAAGAAAAAAGTCCCCATACAAATGGATTCCACCAAAATTAACTCTCTTATAAACAACTGCACTCTTCTCCCTCCTCTTCGCGAGTATTCTCTATCTCTTCATTTCGTCTTCCTCATTCTCAAATTACTCTTTACTCCCATATCATAGTATGTCCTGCAGCCATGTCCCTGACCACTCACAATCTGTAAGTGTCCTTTTTGTTTTTTTTTTTTTTTTTTTTTTTAGTTTCTTAATACAATTCTAAGTCAAAAATATTATGTTTTTGTCATCACAGTACACCATCAAGTTCCCTCTGGATGAACTTGAACTGGCGTTGCAAAAGGCTTCAATGCCTAACAAAACCGTCATCATCGTTGTTCTCAACAAGGCTTACGTAGAACCGACAGTTAAATCTGAAACGACAATGCCTGATCTTTTTCTTGAGAGCTTTGGCTAGGGGAGGACACCAAGCCAATGCTCCAGCATTTACTTGTTGTGGCCGTCGATCAAACAAGCATATGATCGGTGCATGTTCAAGCGGCTTAACTGTTACAAGTTGCAAATAGATGGTGTAGATTTCGCTGGAGAAAAGCTTTACATGTCTCGAGATTTTATCAAGATGATGGGGGCGAGGACCCTTCTGCTCTTAGATGTTCTCAAACATGGCTATAACTATATTTTCACGGTATGTTTTTTAATTTATTCTTTAACTACACTAGTGTTGGATGATTTCTGTTTTTCTTTTTTAACTGAACCGAGGGCCATAATTAGAATAGTATTATCACCTGTTTAGATGAAATGGAAGTACATTAAAAACAATGAGAAAATCTTTGGTGTTTGGAAGGAGAGGAGAGGATAGCATCCTAATGTCGGCACGTAAAAATAGGAAATTTGACTTTAAGGTTGTACTTAGGAAGTGGTGAGGTTGGGGTTCCAGCTTGTACAATTCTCAGCTGTTGCATAATAGTGCGAAAGTGACGAAAGGTGTGAAAGGGGGAGAGCAAACCAAATGGTCACGTAATTTTCATGGTACATTGGTGCTAAAGATGGGGCCAAAGTTGGCATGCTGTGAAACCTCAACGTCAAACCACAGACAGGTCAGTGATTTAAAACTTGACCATCGACAAAGGAAGTTTGAAATGGTCTGGTACGACTGTTCATCCTTTTAAAAAGGCCCGTTGATAAAAAAAAAATTCAAATTTTTGCAGTTATATCTAATTTTTTAAATTTAATTAATTTTATAAAAATTTTAATAATTATATTTAATTTAAAATTTTAATTAAAATTAAATGATATAATTTTTGGACATATTATTCATTTAAAATTGAATTTAAAAAAAATTATATTCGATGAGTCTTATTAAATTTAAAATTATATATATGATATATCATGTATCATATCATTTAATTTTGATTAAAATCGCAATTTGATCATAATTATTAAAATTTTTATAAAATTAATTAAATTTATTAAAATTAGATATAATTATTAAAATATAAAAAAATTTAAATTTTTTAAACAATAAGCCCTTCAAAAATTAAAAAAAAAACTGGAAAAATACATTAATGAGCCAACAGGTGCTTTTTGGTTTTTATTTATTGCATATGTGGTGGTCAAACTGTTCTCTTTCATGCAAATGCACCTTTAGAGACATCTCCGCCACTCGTTTACTCCTGCTCCTATCATTGCTGTAGAGTAGAGTAGGGATTTCACTTCCGTTGTTAAGGGTTTTTTTTTAAAAAAAAAAAAATAGACATGGAAAATAATTTGTTTCCAAAAGATATATATTAATGCGTCATAGCAAATTGAACAATTTTTTTTTGTTATCTTGATTGCATCTACACAATAATTACAAAATAAAGAAGAAAAAGAAAGGTGGCATTTTGGAGCTGATCAATTGCAAGTAGATACAAGATTTAATGGATTGAAAATATTCTTGGACTGATTTTCCCTTAAAAAAATTAATGTGTTACTTTTGTTTGTAATCATATAGCTTAATTTGTAACAGGATGCTGATGTAATGTGGCTAAGCAATCCATTTCCAAGACTAAGCAAGAACGAAACTATAGACCTCCAAATTAGTACGGATTCCTTCAATGGCGAGCCACTATCTGAAAAGAATTTCATCAGCACAGGTTTCTACTATGTCAGATCAAACAACAAGACCATTGCATTATTCGCTGCTTGGTATTCCAGGAAAGACAATTCCACTGGCAAGAAAGAGCAAGATGTTCTTTTGGACCTCATGCTAGAGGGTACCTTTAGGCGACTCGGCCTTAACCCATGGTTCTTGGACACTCTTTTCTTTAGTGGGATTTGTGCCGATAGGCAAAGATATCAGGGCAGTCCCCACTGTCCATGCCAATTGCTGCAGGAGTATAAGTGCCAAGCTGCTTGATCTAAGCTCTGTCCTTCGCGATTGGATGAGGTTTAAAGGCTGTCCAAGCTCCGGCCAACAGGATTCATAGAAATAGCACGCTGCCCTTCCGGTGGTCTGGCCACTTTGGATGTTGGAATTCCTGGAAAAACGATTCAGCCTAGATTATTACAGTTTATAATACGAATACGATTTCTTTTTATTAATAACGCAAGCACATAGAACACAACATTTTCTATAAATAATGCGTTATTTGCATTGCCCTTTTGAGGGATTTGAATGTACAATTTGGATATTGTAGTAGTAATAATAATAATAATAATAATAAGTATATAACCCTTGCAATTTGTTTTTCTTAATGGCCAATCATTTTAATTTTTATGAATCTTGAAACTCTTTTTTATTAGAGAATATCTCGGACGCCATTATAAATTGGGATTTGATAAAAAAAATTTAAAGGTATTTCACTCAAATACAAATATACGATTAAATGTTTTTATTTAAGAGTGTTGATCTCCATTTTCTTCATGTCACTTTTATTGACATTGAACCAAATTATCTTGTAGATTATTCAATTAAAGAGGAAATCAATTGTTTGATAATTTAAATTACATTTGTGTATGTATATGTTTTTGTTTATGATAATAAGTAAATAATAATATTGGCTTAATAGATTAATGGTTGAATATGTATCTTGTCTTGCACATGAAATCATAATTTAAATTTTTATATCTTTTTAACTATAATGTATCCACTATTAAACTATTAAGAAAAGTAAATTATATAAAAATTTACTTCATAATGTTTAAATTTTTTATATGTTTAGTATTTTTTTTTCCATCAAATGCTTTTGTATATGATTATGATTAATATTACGTAATTAATCAATATAATAATAATAAATGATTTAAGAATTATTCTCAATATATGTATTATTGATATTGAATTATTATTGTTAATTCTTTTATTTTCTTGAAAAAAAATATATGTTCTTATATTTAGTTTTTTTACAGTATATGTTACTTATATTATCTAATTATTATGTGGAATCATTAATAAAAAGAACAAAATACATATATTTGATAAATATTTAATAATTTTTTAATTAAACTAACACATCTTTTATGTTAAACTAAAAATTAACACAAAATTTTAGTTTAAATATTTAAATTTATTTTTGTAATTATATGATGGATATAGTATTATGTTCTGTCAATGTAGACGATGAGATTATATCAATATTGTCTAAATCTATGTACAAATAGAAATGGGTGAATCAAGAAACTAGATATGACTGAATCTCACAATAACACCTAAATTGGTGTAGGTTTGAGTTTGAAAGAATGGAAAACATATTGCCTCTTATGTATAACCAACTACTTTGTTTTTACGATTTAAAGCTTTTTATATTTATACCTTCCTTTACCTAAGGTTTGTGATATTATAGGTAAGCAACAAGTCTCAAGCTCTATCGAATAAATTTAATGGATTCAATTTTATTACTTAGGACCTGAAAAATAAAAGAGTGAAAGAAAATTTTGATTTAGTCCATATATTCACTTTTTTTTAGTCCAGATATTCAGTTTGATGTCTAACTGAGATAAAAATGAAGGAATTTACGAGTATGAAAGATCTTAGATATCAAGTATACTTGGCATGAGCTTTGCATATAGTGGTACAATATAGTTATCTTAACGAAGATGAGATATCCGCTAGCTTGTATGCTAGAAGACCAATCGCTTTGGAAATATTTATTTTGGGCTGAGCTACTCTTGCATGCATAAATTAGCTAAGTCCTAGCCCATATTGGTTAGTGTGCTCATAAATCCCTGCTAATGTCAGGAATAGTATAAGCTATCCTATTTGGGATGAACTATTAAATTAGTTCGTATTCAATTAGAAATACCATGAGCTACCATACTTGGGATGAGCTATATGATAGGGCTAGGTCTCTTTGCCTGTTTTAGAAGGTTTGTCATAGTCAAGCTACCCTTCCACGTGCGGGATGCCCTGACCCATATTGAAGAGTGGATCACGCCATAACGTTGTTTTGCTAGGCTAAACATAGCTTATCTTATTAGGCAATATTAGAGATAATGACACGCTGTAATTTTTTTGTTTTCTATAAAGATATTTATATCTCACGTATACTTAAAAGAGATTTATTTTTTCACGCTCTTAGTTTTTATTTTTTAGTTTTATATGTTTTTATACCATTTTAATTGATATGAGAAAAAAAAATTCTTTTTTTATGTAAAGAAGAAAAAAAAAAAGAAAGAATAAAAAAGAAGAATAAGAATAAAAAGGAGAAAAAAATGAAGTTGATTTAAATAAATTTGAATTTTTGTTGATTTAGATATAAATAAACAATAATAAGATAAACATAACGATGATATTATGTTTCTCAAACTCTTTTTCTCTTTTTTTCTCTCTTAAAAATAACAATAAAACAAAGATACATATGAGTTTTTATTTTCTAAAATTTGATAGTTGTTTTTGTTATTGTTGTTTATAATAAAAAAAATTATGAGTTTTTATACATTTTATATGAAATATAGTTAACAAATAAATATCTTTGAGCTAAAAATCAGTTACGAAAAAATAAAAAATCGTGTTTATTAGAGGTTGAAAATTACATCAATATTCTAATTTTTCTTATTGTATTTTGTTTGTCCATTATTGTGTAAACTAAAAGTAAATATAAAATAGGTCTAAAATAAACATTTTTTTTTGGAAACTGTTTTTTGTAATTAATTTTTAAAAATTTTGAAATGGTAAACCTAAAATAATTTTCAAGTTAAAAATCAGATATGAAGAGAGAGAAAATAGTGTTTATTAGAGGTTAAAGATGTTTTAACAGTTGTTTTTTTTTATTTTATTTATCGATTGTTACATAAATCAAAAGTAAACAAAAAATAAACTTAAAATAAGTATTTTTCGGTAATTGATTTTTAAGAATTTTGAACTGATAAATCTAAAATAAATAAAATAAAAATAAATATTTTACTGTATATAAATATATGTTACTTGATGATGTTATAAAAAAATATTTATAAACCAATAATAAATAATTTATAAACTAGTGATAAATAAAAAATAAATCAATAATAAATTATTTGTAAACATTTTACGATGTAAGAAAAATTTCGGGTAATAAACCAAAAATAAATATTATTTGTAAGCATTTTACTGTATAAAAATAACTAAATACAAATATCGTTTTCAATCTCTAACAAATCAATTTTTTTTTTCTTTTATGATTGATTGTTGAGCCAAAATATCTACTTTTTAACTATTTTTATCCATAATATACCAAAATTTATGATTTTTTATTACAGATAATAAAACAAACATTAAAAATCATATTAAATTTGTTTTAGAGAGAGAATTATATATTTTTATTTTGATATATTCAGAAAAATAAAAAGCAGTTGAAAAAAATTAGATTAAAAAATGCAAAAAAGAAGCAGATGAAAGAAAAGTTTCAAACTTTTTTTTGGTTTTATTGATAAATGAGGTGTAAATTGAGCTGTGAAAAGATTTTTGCAGGTTGTAGCATGAATTTTAAAGAACATTTCCTTTTATTTTACAAATTCGTTACTTTTTATTTGATGAAGATTTGCATTTTTTTCTATTATGAACGAATTTGTTAATTGAAGTTAATTAAAAATGCATAATTTAGCATAAAAATGGAATTAACATGTTCCAAAATCAGTTTTTTCGATATTTGTAATTAGTTGAAGTAAATTTGTGATTACTAATTCATTTTTAGGTGATTGTGTCCTTAACCAACTATATTATAAGCAAATTATATCATGAACATTTATTCATATAATAATATAGATCAGAGGTCCATCACATATTCAGGAATAAAAAAAAAAAAAAGACGTGCTCTCTTTCTTTCTTTTTTTTCTTTTTCATTTCTTGTTATTTCTTTTTCTTTTTTTCTTATGTACAACCACTTTTTTTTTCTTTTTTCATTTTTTTTTATAAATGAGACTTTTGTGTGTTTTTATATATTATAATTTTATCTATTATATATAATTATATTAATACAATATATTATTATTTTATATTATTTTAATTATATTATATTATTATAATTTATGTTATTATATATAAAATTATATATAATTTATATTATTATATTAATATTATTAAATGGATTTTATATTTTTTTAGTTTATTTGTTATATGTTGTAGGTTGATTAGTTTAAATATATGAGTTCATTTGTTGTAAACTGTAACTTTATTTTTTATATAAACTGTAAATTCATTATTAGTAAACTGTAAAAAATAAAAAGGTGTACCAAAAAATATATATAACAAAAAAAGAAAAAAAATGAAACAAAAAAAGAAATTAAAACAAATAAAAATCTCATTTATAAAAAAATAGAACCAAAAAAAAAAAGAAAAAAACTATTGAAATGCTTTATTTTTTGCAGGTATCATGAACATTTAATTCATATTAAACAAGGTTCATGGTGTAATAACAGGGCTAGGTCTGTTTGCTTAGTTTGTCATGGGCTGAGTTATCCTTTCACTAGCGAACTGATTTAACACATATTGAGAAGCGAACTATGTCATAATGCTCATTTGACTATGATGTTATCACTATATACTTTTTATAATCAGTCTTTTAATTGGCTTAGTGAAATATGGAGTCATGCGAATGGGTGGTACTATAGAATTTTGCCATCTCATATGTTTTTATTTAATTTTTGTTGATTTTCTTATTTCTCATCATTGTTACCGTACATGTGATTTGTTAAGCCTTTTTAACTCTTTCTTTTTAGATTTTATTAACTTTAATAAATGTCCTTTTACAACTCAAATAATTATATTTCTGGTCTTTTCTTGACATATCAATTTTCTTATTGACTTACTTTTTCTTTCCTTCGTCATATAAATTCGCTAGAAAACAATTTAATGTTTTCTCTTTAATTCTTTATAAAACAAAATAAAGTAAACTAAAAAAAAATCATTTTTATTTTGAGATATTTTGATAAGATAATAATCAGACTATATTATGAGTCAACCAAAATTATTTCTTCAGTGATTTTGAGTCATCTCTCTACATGTTAGTACTCAAAAATATTTATTATTTCGATTGTTAAACTTAATATTTAAGTTTAGAAAGCTACAACTAAAGCAAGAAAAAGTTTTTTAACCATTAAATCTTATAACGTTAAATATTTAAATCTTTTAATATTTTCACAATTTTACTTAAACGTTTTAAAATAGATAATAAATATCTTGATAAGCTCAAATCTTTTGATACTTTTACAATTTTTACAAATTTAGCTATTTAAACTTCTTTTTTTTTATATTTGTTTCAATTTTATTCATGACAAAAATTAAAAAATAAAGACATGCTTTTTATTGTTTATATAATTACCAAATGTGTTTTAAAATATTTTCTTTGAATTTTGAGACTTATAAACATTTGAAATTCTAAAAAAAATAGGTATTATGGGTTTTAATTTCTTAACTTTAAATTTTGGTCACAAATTTAATAATCAATCTAACACAATATTTTTTTTTATAAAATTTATATAATTTTGCGTCACATGTTAAAAATTAATAAATTTTTAATATGTATAATAGTCACATCATCAAATCATATATATTTATTGTTTTCAAATTATAAGTAAAATTTAAATAAAAATATTTATCTTAAAATATTTAGATAAAATAATTAAATATAAAAAATTTGAATATTTAGTATCATTAACCTCTACTGTTAATGTTAACTATTGGGATTGATCAAAACATCCCCTTAGGGTTATTTGTTTTTCCTTTTGTAATGTTTTTTTATCTTTCAATTTATAAAATATATAGAAAACATATTTGGTTGACATAATAATTTATTTCAAAATATGAGTCAATAGCTGACACACCATGTAACAGCTCTAGTTCAAAAAAAAAGTATACATTTTATTACCTTTCATTAATATGTTTTGCTTTTATAAATAATATATATTCTTGACTTTTAATGTTTACTTTAATACAATACTTATATCTATTATAATTACTTAAATCTAATATATTATTTATTTTTTATGAAATTACTATTATATTCACGACCATTTAAATTTATTATTGCTTAAATATAATATATTATATATTTTTTAATGAAATTATTATTATATTTAGGTTTAATATTATATATATAAAGCAACACAATTAATTTATAATTTTTAAAATATTTAATGAATAATTATATATTATTTAATTTTTAAAATTTAAAAATATAATATATATGTATTTAAAATTTATATTTATATTAATAATCATATATATAAATAATAATCAGCAACAATAATTTTACTAAATAATCAACTATTAGTAATAACTAATAATCAGTGGCTAGTAAATTAAATAATTTTTTGATTATTTTAAAAAAAAAAATCATGTCTCTCGTAGATCATTATTAATGGGGTTATAAAGTGCTTGCTAGAGTGATTTCAAGTTATATGAAGTTAACATTACTTGAGTGTAAAAATTATTAGTCAACCTACTACCTCCTAAACCTATAACTGTTTTTTTAATCCCTATTCCCTCGTAATTGTTCATTTGTTTCCTAATCATCCCATGTTTTCCGAATAATTTGTAATAATTGAACAATTTCATACTTTGTCACTACATCAAAAAAATAATTTAAATTAATATTATTTAAATTATTTTATATTTTTATAATTTAATTTAGATAAATAAATATTTTTTTATATTTCTTTTATTATATATATTTTATTATAAACATATATATATATATATTAATTATCTATTTTATAGTTTTTTAATTAATGAATAATATATAGTTGTTAGCCAATTATTTATTAAAATATTAATTCGATAAATGATAAATGCTCATTATAAATAATTTTTATAATGAATTTAATAAATGATAAACACTACTCATAATAATTTCTAAGATAAAATATAAATATAAGTGTGTGTGTGTGTGTGTGTGTATATATATATATATATATATTATTGTTATTATGTATCATATTACTATATTACTTTATTATTATATTAATACTAATACTAATAATATATATTGTTATAGTAGTATCATATTATTTAATATAAAAAATATATATTCATTATTATGTAAAGTGATAATATATAATAGTTGATTTATCTACTTTACAAAATAAATTATAATATTACAAAATATTTCTCAAGATAATATTTTTATGTAACATGGTAATATTGCAAAAATATTATAATACTATAAAATATATTTTAATATTACAAAATATTTATCAAAAAATGATTTTTATGTAAAGTGATAATATATAATAGTTTGTTTACCTACTTTAAAAATAAACTGTCGTGTTACAAAATATTTATCAAGATAAAATTTTAATGTAAACTTATAATATCATAAAATATATCATAATATTACAAAAATATATATTGATATTACAAAATGACATGATTTTTATGTAAAATGGTAATATTATAAAATATATATTGATATTATAAAATATATCATGATATTACAAAATAGTTGCTCATAAATGTAAAATGATGATATTTCTCTCACTTTACAAAATAATCTATAAAATGATATAATAAGTACAATAATTTCATTTAGTTTACAATTTTATATAATATTATGTATATTTTATTTATTATAAAATATATCATGATATTACAAAATATTTGTCAATATAAAATTTTTATATAATCATATTTCTCTCATTTTACAAAATAATCTATGGATTTACATAAAAAGTTCAATATTTCTAATTATTTTATAATTTCTTATTATAAAATCTATAATGATATTATAAAATATATCATAATGTTATAAAATAATTGTTAAGATGCAATTTTTGCATAATATGATCATATTCCTTTCTTTTTACAAAATAATTCATAAAATTACATAAAAATTACAATAACTTCAATTGTTTTATAATTTCATATAGTATTATGTATATTTTTTCTATTACTAATTATATCATTGTATTATAAAATATATCATAATATTACAAAATAGTTGTAAATATACGATTTTTATGTAACATGATTATATTTCTTCATTTTTTCAAAATAATTTATTAAATTACATAAAAAATATAAAAATTCTAATGTTTTATAATTTTAGATAATATTATGTATATTTTTTCTATTATGAAATATATTACGATATTACAAAATATATCATGATATTACAAAATAATTGTTAAGACATGATTTTTATATAACATAATCATAGTTCTTCATTTTTACAAAATAGTCTATTCAATTATATAAAAAGTATAATAACTTCAATTATTTTATAATATTACATAATATTATGTATATTTTTTCTATTATAAAATATATCCTCATATTATAAAATATATCTTAATATTATTAAATATTTGTCAAAACACAAATTTTAAGTAACATGATCATATTTTTTCATTTTTACAAAATAATTTATTGAATTACATAAAAAGTACAATAAGTTCAATTATTTTATAATATTACATAGTATTATGTATATTTTTTCTATTACAAAATATATCGTCATATTATAAAATATATCTTAATATTATTAAATATTTGTCGAGACACAAATTCTAAGTAACATAGTCATGTTTCTTTATTTTTACAAAATAATCAATAAAATTACATAAAAAGTACAACAACTCTAATTATTTTAAAATTTAATATAATATTATGTATATTTTATTAGTTAGAAAATATATCTAAATATTATAAAATTTATATTTATATTACAAAATATTTGTCAATGCATGATTTTGATATAATATGATCATATTTTTTTATTAATTAATCTTAAAAATTACATAAAAAGTACAATAATTCTAGTTAATTTATGATTTCATATAGTATTATGTATATTTTTCTTTATCATAAAATATATTATGCTACTATAAATAATATTATGATATTATGAAATAGTTATTAAAACACAATTTTTATGTATAAAGGATAATATTTCTTTTATTTTACAAAATAATCTATTAAATTACATAAAAAATACAATAAGTCCAATTATTTTATAATTTCATATAGTATTATATATATTTTTGTTATTACAAAAAGTATTCTAATATTATAAAATGAAAATAATTATGTAATTATTTGCCAATTTTGCTAAATAATCAATTTTACATACAAAATGATATTGTTATTATAAAAATAAGAATGATTATGTAATTAATTATTTTTTCTTACCATATTTAATTTAGCTAGTTTACAAAATAATCAATATAATTATTTCTTATTTACAAATTCTTTTATAATTTTATAACAAAATTATTATCTACATTTTCTCTTTATTACAAAGTATGAACAATATTTATATTTGTTTATTATTTACCAATTTTATATATAAATTTTTGTTTTTAAATATTATTATAAGGTTTGATTTACAATTAGTAACTTTACTTAATTTATAATTTATAAATAATTCTTATTAAATTAATTTGGAATATTATTTTACATATAACTTAAAATAACTTTAATATAAATTATTATATAAAAATATAATAATTATATATTAAATATAGAAAATAAAAAAATAAAAATTTTAAATTTGGTTTATCTTTTTAACGCAGTGCATTACTAATTTTGCTTAGCCGGTTTTGTCTTCTCCTTTTGTTTTTTTATTGATTAGTGTCTTTTTATCTTGAAGTTATTCTAGAAAGCCAGGTCATAGAGATAAATTCGTCTGCTTCGCAGTTTATGACTTTGATGAATGGATTGACAGCCGCGTGTCCATTGGTGTAATTTCAATAATATTGACGAACTGAACTCATCCACGTGTCTTACAAGACATCAACACAGAAATTTTGCCACCAAGGACACTCAAGACAACCTAATCTTTTGCCACACATAAATAGAAAAGACTTCAAAATCTTCGACTTTTTAATTTTTCTTTTTTCAGGTTTCTCATTCGTTGCGTTTCAGTTGTCGGAATTTGAGGTTTCGGTTGTGAGGTCAATTTAGGGTTTTTAATTCTTCGTGTGCGTGTTCATTCATTCTGTTGGATATTTTGTTAAATTGGGGTCGTCTATCGGATTCGAGGAGATCAATTAGGGTTTTTTTCGACAATCAATAGATCATAGATAGAATATTTGATCTATTATTTATTTATCGAAACCAATGCCTCCGCGGACTGTAAAGAGGGGTGCTGCGGCAGCTGGGCAGAAGAGGGGGGTGAGAGCCTTGAGAGGAGCAGCTAAGGGGCAGACTCAGCAATCGGAAACTGCAGAAGTCACACCGAAGAAGACGCAGGAAACAACGGCCGTTGGTGAAAATCCTGCTGCGGAGAAGTTTGGTGTTAAAAACAAGCCAATTACCGAAGATGAAGTCGGAGCTGAATCAGGTGTCAACGGCTCGGCTTCTTTGAAAAGTAAGTGTGCGTGTTTTAATTATTGAATATGATTTGGATCTGGTCTGTTTTCCGCCTCTTATGTGTATTTGTTCATTGGGATGGATGGAAGATTGCATCTTTTTTTATGAGATTGTCGATATTGTTGATTTTACCTTAAAAAAGTTTAATAAATTATGTATATCGTCCTATCTTATTTCTCTTATGTGTATATGTTATGTGCTTCCGAAATTTTTGGTTGGCAGCTCGGTAGGTATTTGATGTGTGAAATTTTTGGACAATTGAATTGCTCCAATTTTGTAACTTTTGTCTTTAAATAAAAAAAATTGCTTCAGTAAAGTTTTGGGGCTCTAATTATATCCATTAGTATGATGTTTTGGTTACATAAACAAGTCAGGAACATGGCAGGGAGAGAGAAAGATGTTGAAATATTTTGATGATGCTTAAACACATTGACTTTTTATACTGAGGCTAATGGAAAATTGGGGTATTTCCTGACTCATCTGGATCACCTACCCTTTTTTAATGGCAGAAGGAGAGGAGGTTAAGGAATCTGTAGATGAGTATGAAAAAGATGAGCGGTTGGAGCTTGATGATAATGAGCCTGAATATGAACCAGAAGAATATGGTGGTGTGGACTATGATGATAAAGAAGTAGAACAAGAGGATATTCAGGAGGTTGAATTGGAGGTGGGAGATGAAGTGGAGGAAGAACATGAGGAGCATGTAGGTGAAGATAAAGAAAGTGATGTGGTGGAGGAAGAATTTGAATATGTTGCTGAAGAACTTGAGGGTGAAGAGGATGATGAGCATGCTGATGAGGAGGCAGATCATGGTGAGATGGTTGATGCAGAGGAATTGGAACACCATGATGTTTTTAAGGAGAGGCGCAAGCGCAAGGAGTTTGAAGTATTTGTTGGAGGTTTGGACAAGGATGTCACAGAGGATGATCTTCTGAAAGTGTTCAGCCGAGTAGGTGAGGTTGCTGAAGTCAGGTTGATGATGAATCTCCAGACCAAAAAAAATAAAGGATTTGCGTTCTTGCGTTTTGCAACTGTGGAACAAGCAAAACGAGCTGTCACAGAGCTTAAAAATCCAGTGGTAATTTTTGATCATATGATTTTGGACTATCAAGTAACGTTTGCTTCATGTCCTAAATATATATTTTTTTTCATGTCTGCGATTCCAGATTAATGGCAAACAATGTGGTGTCACTCCAAGTCAAGACAGTGACACTCTTTTCTTGGGTAACATTTGCAAGACTTGGACAAAGGAAGCTGTAAGTATATTGGATTGTACACTGTTAAGTGTAAAATTTTCTCCACCTGTGATATCGGGAGCTGATATAATTTATTAACTTTTTGGCAATTGGTTGTGGTTCCAGTTAAAAGAGAAGCTAAAACATTATGGAGTTGAAAATGTTGAGGATTTGACTCTGGTAGAAGATAGTAATCATGAGGGAATGAATCGAGGATTTGCTTTTTTGGAATTTTCATCTCGTTCTAATGCAATGGATGCTTTTAAGCGTCTTCAGAAGAGAGATGTTTTATTTGGAGTGGATAGACCTGCAAAGGTTTCATTTGCAGATTCCTTCATTGCCCCTGATGACGAAATCATGGTACAGGTAAATCTATGGATTTCAACTATGGCTGGATTTGGTGCATTTATTGTTTTTATTTTACCTTTTATGATGCTAAGTCTCTAGTGATATTAGTTACTGCTGTGAAGCCTGAATTCAATTGGTTACGCACAAGAAACTAGTGGTGGTTTTGTCAATTGGTTATAGTAGCTAGTGTTACTTTTGCTACCTTATAAAGATGGATCAAGGGCCTCTTGATATGTTATTTGGGCTTTTTTAGCGTACAACCTGTTCTGATTATTTAAGCTATGTAGCTCTTGTTTTTTTTCTTCTGTATATGTTATATTATTGAGGCTCTTAAATGTTTTTTCCTGTCTGTATTTTCTATCTTTATCATGCTGACAGCGGCTCATATATTTGCGTTGCTACATGGTTTGAATTGATTCCATTCTCTACATTGTATAAGTTCAGGTGAGGACAATGTTTATTGATGGTCTGCGTGCCTCGTGGGATGAGGATCGTGTTAGGGAGCTCTTAAAGAAATATGGGGAGATCGAAAAGATTGAACTTGCCCGGAATATGCCATCTGCCAAGAGGAAAGACTTCGGTTTTGTTACATTCAATTCTCATGATGCTGCTGTGAATTGTGCTAAAAGCATTAATAATGTGGAGTTGGGTGAGGGAGACAATAAGGTTTGCCAGTTTTTTACCGCGCAGTGTGTCTCTGCTGGTTGGATGAAGTTATATTGGTTTCTAGTTCCATCTTGCATTGTGTAATTGTTGATGTTATATTCAGGCTAAAGTCAGGGCCCGTTTATCTAGACCACATCAAAGAGGAAAAGGAAAACATGCAAGTCGTGCGGATTACCGATCCTGGTACGGTGGTAGAGGTGCTAGAGGTCCATGGATTCGTCCAACAAGAGGAATCGCAAGTGGTGCTGCACCGCCCAATATAAAGAGGCCTGTAGGATTGAGAGATAGACGTCCTGCTGTAATGTCAACGTCTGGAATAGGCAGGCCACTCCCACCACCTTCTAGGTCATATGATAGAAGAGCACCTGGTATGTATCAATTCCATATTTTTTTTAACTGGATACTCGTGTTGGCGATATAAATATTTACACGTTACCACGTTTTTTTACAGCGCCATCCTACCCAAAGAGTAGCTTAAAGAGGGAATATGGTCGGCGCGATGAGCTTCCTCCTCCAAGAAGCAGAACTCCAGTAGATTATGGTTCCAGAGCTGTACCGGAGAGACGACCGTCCTCCTACAAAGATGATTACTCTTCACATGGCTCTGGCTATTCAGATCTTCCTAGAGGTGCATCTCATACTTCAGCAAGGAGAGCATATGTAGATGATGGCTATGGTCAAAGGTTTGAGAGGCATCCCCCAAGTTACCGTGAAGGACGTGCCCGTGATTATAGCACTATTTCTGGGTCAAAACGACCATATTCTGCAATGGTAGATTTATTGTTAGTCGATCTGTATTGCATTTCATGTAATGAGAGATTTAACTAATGAGTTCTTGGTATGTGTTTATACTTAAGGATGACGTTCCTCTGCGTTACGCTGATGCTGGTCCTCGCCATTCGAGGGCTCGATTGGACTATGAACTTGGTCCTGAGTCTTCTCAGTATGGGGATGCATATGGTGATAGGTTTGTTATTATAATCTTTTGGATATTACTTCTTGCTGTTAGATTTATTTGGATTGCTGCAGTAACTTGTATTTTTCTGTCATGGTTGGTAGAATTGGCCGATCCAATGTAGGATATGGGGGCAGCAGAAGTTCTATCTCCACTCAGGAATCACATGGATTATATGGCAGTCGTCAGGGTATGGGTTATGGAGGTGTGTTTTCATTTGCAGATAAGTTGATGCAAATGATGTTACCATTGTTGTTATGATCTCAAAATAATGTACTAACATTTTTTTGCTTTTCAGGTTCTTATGGTGGCAATGATGTTGGTGGAATGTATCCCCCATCAAGCTATGGTGGTGATTACATGTCTCGTGGCAGTGATGTATGCTCTTTATCTTCTTCACACAATGATAATGCCAGATATTGATTTTTTGGTATCTTATGTCTGGACTTTGGACTTGAATGGCAGGTTGGTGGTAGGTCTTACCCTTCAATGTACTCCAGTCGTGGCATGGGTGGCAGCAATTACATGGGCTCTGGTGGTTCAGGATCGTACTACTGAAGTAAGCAATACCTTTAGTTTAATATCATTTCTTTTCATGAATTCATCAAGGAAGTCCTTGGCTTTTTGTCTTTGCTTATTTTATTGGAGATCATGATTATCTGAAGATATTGCCATCTCTTTGAATTCCTAAGAGGTTTGATTGGATAAGAAAGGAACCTGTGGTTTTGAGTTAAATTTCTCTATGGAACAGATTGGGCATGACTAAAAGGCTGCCGTAGGATGGGGGCTATTTGAAGTTAATGCATTGTGATGCTTACATTTTTGGAGAGAGCATTTTGTCAAGCGTAATAGCCTCTATATGTTGTGGTAAATGTTGGGCTTAAAGGTCTATGATAAAGAACGGTTCCCATGGTTCAAATCTATTTTTTTATATCCAAAGGCAGGATAATTTTCAAGTTCTAAGCTCATGATGTAAGGAAATTTCACTCCTTTTGGGGCAAAAACAAAGAATTGCTCAGTATGATATGTATTAATTTGATCCTTTGTTTCTATCTCTTTTAAGTTTTCCTACTGATGGATTTGGGAAGTCATGCTGCGTCATCTGTTTTCGTTGAGAGCATTCTCATTGAGATACTGGGGCATTATCTGTGTGTGCTAAGGAATTTTGGATATTTGTTGTGATAAATTCATTGGATAGCATAAATTCTGAAGGTACTTTTAGTTGTGCTCAGAGCATACTGTATTTTGTTCCACAACATTGCATTAATGTGAGAGGCAGTTAACCAGCAAGCTACTGAAGTTTGTAGGAAAAACATGCCAACTTTTCACATAAATCCAGTGCAGCTTTTTTAAAGGATATTTGGAGTGCATACTGGAAGTATCGGATGTGACCAGATCAGAAGTTAATAGCAATGTCCATGACTATTAAAGCATGCGGTCATTGCAATGCAATATGTAGGAATATACATCTCTGGGGAATATCAATGTTGACATTGTTTGTACTGGGCCTGTTGTATTTAAGTGCGAGGGGCTAATAACTCTCAAGAAAAATTGAAATCATACCAGTGGTTATTTTTGAAATAACTGGAAAAAGAAAACTGAATTTTTATTCTTGCTTATAGGTATAGCTTGTCTAAGTTGGAACTGGCTACATGGAGTTAAATGATAAAAGTCTATCTCACCAGCTGCAATACTGTAGTGACTGCTTAGCCAAAGGATATTTTCCATTTTGTTTTGATATTGCTATAAGTAGATAAAAACCTGCTTTTGTTTTGCTGTTGAAATAGTTAAATATAATGCAGATTGCAGCAGAAAGGGCTTGATTTGTAGAGAAAGTATGTAATTAATTTGTCAGATCCTTGGTGCTTTCTTTGGGGCTGCGAAGGGCTGACATAGGCTTGAAAAATACCTTAGATTTGGTCTGTATCTTGATTTCTATGTTGGACATTGCATCATGGTTGAAAGGTTCCATCAATTTGGAATATTGGATCCTTGGTGATTTAGTTGAATTAGTATGAATGATATCAACTGGAAGTGTTGTTTAGAACAAATTTCTGCGATTGATAGCCTTGAGAATTGACAGTTAACAAGATTTGAGTGCATACTTTCTTTCTTATGGTTTTCTTGCTTGTATATTGTTGGTGGTTCAGCTCTGAAGGTGATAATATAGTCTCAATGGCTGAGAGAATTGATTTGTCTGTCAGGCTAGGTGTGCCTACACATATTTACATATTGTTCTTTATTTGATGGATCTTTTCCTCAATTTCTTGATTTGAAGGCTATGGAATCAGCCTTTTCTATGAAAATTTACCGATTGATGTTTCTTTGTATAGCGAGCTCATTTTGTGCTAGCATATTTTGATCTATTGGGGCGATCTGTTTGGCATCTACGCTTGATGGTTTGATTCCTCAGCTCTTGTGATTAATTTTATAGGGTTGTTTTTGAAAGAGGGATTGGTGGTATTACTTCTATCTTTTTGTTTCATTTTGCAGGGTTTGAGCTCCTACAGGCTGCAGTTTTTTTTTTTTTTTCTGCAATAATATGATTTGCTTTGTTGGCTAGAGTTTTGTGGCTTTTGTACTCTGGAATTTTCTTTTGCAGCTCCTCTATTGTTATTTGGCTTCGTAAAAATTTTGAGAAATGTTTGTGGGGTTATCGTTGTGAACAATTTGTGATTAAGTTTGAGCTTCTGCTGCTGCAGTTCTAAAAATGGGAAATGGTACTGGTTTATGGGACTAAAGTTTTGACAAAAGATGAAAGGGGAAGAAGCAGAATGCAAATTTTGCTTGTTAATATTGTTTGGTAATGGTGCTGTTTTTATGAGATCCCCTTTCTTCAAGATCAAGTCCCTTTTTTTCCCCCCTCTTTGTGAAGTCTATAGAATTTTGATGACAAGACAAACAAATTGGAAGTTGTCTTGATGATAGGATAGATTCGGTATCAGGGTTAGGCTTGGAATTGGATTCTTTTCAGGGGCAAAAATGATTGGTACTGACTTATTTATTCCACAAATTAGCTCGAAATTTTCGAAGAAGGAAGATATTTCTGGTTTTGTGGTACCAGTCAAGCCCTTCAATTGTGGTGTTCATTTCTATCTTCGCAATTGTTGACATAGAGAGTGACATTGATTGGGATTAAGTTATACCTTGTCTTTTTAGCTTACTTCTTCTTGTCTTTATTATTTAAGTTCTCTTCAATTAAAATGGTAAAGGTTTATTGGCTCTTAAAATTTAAATCTTTTTGAGTTATAATAAAATTGATCAATCTTTCTAATTTTGGCAAATTATTTAAAATTAATAAAATTTTAGTAAATGTAGTTAAAATTTAAATTGGTCAAAATAAGACAATGTGTTGCATTAAATTATTGAGTTAAAATAATATTAATTAATATTAATTGATTTTATTAGTTTTTTATAAAAATTTATGGTTTGTTATGTCACATAATATATCATTTTATTTTAATTAATTTAAATTTTAACTAAATTTGTTAAAATTTTATTAAAATTAAAAGGATTGATAAAAGTTTTAGATTTTAGGAACCAATAATAAAATATAACACCAAAAGGCTCAAATCTTAAATCGCAATAAATGAAAATTAATTTGTAGAGCTTGATTTTATTCAGTTTTAAATTATTATCTAACATTTTTTTTTTGAAAAAACAACTACCAAATTTCAAATCAAATTGAATTATATAATAGAGTAGAAAAAATGAATTGAAATGTTAGATGTTATCTAATTTTGTTCTGTGAGAATTTAATCATCTTTGAAATTTTAAAATTGAAAATTCAAATTGCAATTAATTTTAAAATTTGATGGTAATTTATCTCATTTTTTTTATGTCGGTTCTTCTGTATCCACAGAAGTGATATTATAACAATAATTTATTACAGTAAATTTATATTTTTTTAAATTAAAGTCAAATAAAATAGTGGACATAAAATGAAAATATTCCTTAGATAATTGGAATAAATTTAGCTGGCAGAAGAAATTCGGATATATGTATGTGTGAGAGAGAGTGATTTAAACACATTTGATAAAGAAGTAAAATAATGCAAAAGATTAAGTTTCACTTATTTTAATTGGACGCATAATTTTATTTGGAATAAAATTTTTGATGTTGATAAACAAATTCAGTCTTCCTCCTCATTAGACATCACTTCAACCCCACGAACATTAGTATTTTTAATATCCTCAATAATGCAAAATACAAATTACCTAACGATCAAATTGTCCTTTCAATTGCCACCGAATCCAAACCAATCGATTGTCAGTAGCCCCATAAAAAAATCCTTGCATCGCCTGATTTACTATTTAAAGATGAAAAATCAGATTAATTAATTGAAGAGACTATTCAGATAGATTTTTTCTTCCCTTCATTTTACCCTCTTTTTTTTTTTTTCCATCGTTATGTAGAAGCTTAGGTTAGGAAATAAGCAAACTAGAGAGCAAAAGGTGGACAGTGTAGAACTAAGCATGATTTTCAAAAATAAAAACGGACCGTCTTAAATAATTAAATTGAAATAGATTTAAATTGAAAATTTTGAGGATTTGTATGGAGAATCAATCCGACTCCATTTAAAATTGAGTAAAATGAATAATTTTGGTACTAGAGCAGCAGCAGACGTAGGATTTATAATGAGTGGAGATAATAATGTTTATTTTAATATAAAATATGCAAAAAATAAAAAACAATAATAATTTAGATAAAATTATATTTTATTACAATAATCCTTTTCGAGATTTCATATTTGAAACCTTTGAATGATATCTTTAACATTATTAAAATTTTAAGGGCTAAGTGAAAAAAAAAAAAAAATAGCAAATGGGGATTTGAAAAAAAATGAAAAAGTAATATTTTAAAAAGAAATTTTTTACTTTTAATTCAATTTTAATTGGTCGGTTGGTGGATTTTTAATTCAATTAATTTGGTTAATTTAATCAGTGTAGTTTAACAGATAATTTTTAATTTTTTAAAATATAAATAATACTTACAAATATTTAAAAATAAAAAATGCTATAATAAAATAATAAAAATGTTTAATATTTAAATTTTTATTAAAATAAAATAAATTTAAATTTTTTCATAAAATAAAATAATTTTAAATTAAATTAAATTTGATATTTTTATTTTAATTAATTAATTTTTAAATTTTTAATCAAACTAAATTATTGATGAATTTTTAATTTTATTGATTTAATGAGTCGATCTCGTCTGACTATGAAATCACATAAAACATAGTAGAAGAAAAGACGTCTCCAACCGCAAGTGACAGCAAACTCTGCAACAACCCACACAGATCTCCATTACCTATGAATACAACATAAATAAATAAATAAATAAAAGAAGGTTAAGCATGAATTAATAGAAAAATGGCATAGGGTTGCTCAATGGGCCGCAGGCAATCTGATTCGGAACGACTGGGTCGCAATGCTCTTATCATCCTCTTCGTGTGGATGAATATTTGAAAAGAGGCCGAGGGATTGAGCATTTGGAGCTGTGGGCTGATGCTGTTAAGTGGGGCTCTGATTTCAAACTCAATTCTTCAAAAGAGTGTTGTATGGCTTGTAAGAACATGTGTGGTGCTGATGATGGTTCTTGTTTGTGTGATTCCTAGGTCTTTTGTGGCGATAAACACGCTTGTGCTTCTAAATTCGACGAGGTATCATTTCATCTCTACATAGCAACATTCCTGAAATCTAATTTTTTTTTTTTTTATTCTTCTTCGTTTCGATTTATCTTCTATATGATAGTATTTGTTACACCCATGAACGCAAATTTGCTGCAATTTTGTGAGACTTTGTTTTGTTACATCAAATGGTATAGAGTGACCAACCGAACATAACACTAACCTGTTAGTGCAATCAGCAGTGAAGTTCAGCTTGTGGCTTTATATTCTATGAGAGGCTAACTACTGGGTTCATTGAAAAATTGAATTGCAATCTTGGATTGTCTTTAAGTTTACTGCTTTTTAATTCCTATTGGCATTATGGTGCTACTAATGGCCTGTAATTTAATATTAGTCGACAAAAATGATTCAATTATGTTTTGTAGACTATAACACCCATAAGCATATTATAGATAAAGGTTTTGGTGTCCCTTTTTTTTTTTAAGAAAAAAAAAATCTTTCAAACATCAGCAAGTTATCGTGAGGATTAAAAATCCCTCTTCCTGTGGGTGAGATTATTGTTTTTAATCCATGTGTCATTGCCTGATCCATCTCTGTTTGTTTGCTTGCTTCAAGTGTTGGCTGAAGAAACAGAAGGATTCTTTGGAGCCTGATCGGTGAGACTCTGGAAATCAAGTTATGTGGACTTCTGGACTAGTTTTTGGGAAAGGAGAGGTGATTATTTTCAGTGACAACATTCCCTGCTAATAATTGTGCATGGAGGAACATAATGTTTTGTGTGTAGTTTTTTCACGGTTTTTGAAAGGCAACAATCTCCATTTAGCATTCTCAAGAACAACTTGAACCCAGGGGAAGTGAACAGTCCCTGGTATGATCATATGATGGTACCTGAACTTGAATGGCGATTGCTTACAAATTATTTTCTGAATATTTAAGATGTGGGGGAGCTCGTTTGTTTCACAAGGGGAATGCATTTGAAAAGTTGTGCCAGCCTGCCATGTTCTGCAAAATTATTAACATCATTATGCCTTAAAATTTTTTCCTTTAAGTTGAGATCCATGAGAAATCTTTTCTGAGATTTTTGTATATGCCTTTCAGTAGATTTGAGTACATGATCTTTTGTTTTTGGAAAGAAGTTTTTCTTGGTTCTGAAATACTGTGTTAAAACGTTCATAAACATTTTTAAAATGTCACCACAAAGAGTTGTGTGCGCTAAAATTAGAACCAATTTGGACCTTACTTTATTGCTGAATTCTGGGGAGAGGAACATTTTCTAAGGGACACCATGATATAGTAGCTCTAAATGGTAGAGAGCCAGATCTCCATTGACTTAAGTTCTTTGTTTTCTAATCCCAGCTTACCCTTTGTGTATTAGGCCAATGTTGGACTGGAAACAGAATATGGGATGCTTCATATAAAGGTAAGTGGTTCGATGACATTCTCGGAGCCATAACGTTTCCTTGCATCATTTTAGTTTCTATGAGTTCCATTAGATATACTGCAACTAATTGATGCTTATGCTTCTAACTTATTTGAATGGTTCAATCATATTTTTCTCCTTTCTCTGGTCATTTTCACTATTCATTGCTAAGAAGCTAATCAGGCCCCAGTGTGGCCTGTGTGTTGGT
The DNA here is from genome assembly GCA_949677035.1 of Omphalea diandra. NCBI lineage: Eukaryota > Viridiplantae > Streptophyta > Magnoliopsida > Malpighiales > Euphorbiaceae > Omphalea > Omphalea diandra. The sequence goes on from CATIWR010543487.1 coordinate 48,801, forward strand.
TTTTTATGTTGCAAAATGACTTTCATTTTTGTGATGCTTTATTTTGAATCAATAAGGACACATTAACGCAATATTTATAAGCATTCATCATTATCATAATTTTCATGTCACAGTGATGATCATTCTAAGCCCAGCCCAATAATCACATCAACTCATCAAGGGTATCTCCTTTCCCTGTCTCTTACTATTGTCCTTCATGAATTTTTTTTTATTTTTTTCTGATGTTAGTAAATTGCTGATAGTTGAAACTAGGATTTTGTACACATGCACTTGTTTTTTTTTTTTTTTCTCCCCTCTCGTTGTTCAGGTTCAATGTTTTAGTTATATCTATATGTGTAGGTACACAACTAATGTTTGGTTTAACTACTATTGTTAATATTTAATGGGAATGCATATTAATGGAAAAGTATTTTTAAAGCAAATAGGTTGCATACTTGGAAAACATGAATTTTATGATTGATTTGTTAGAGTTATCATTGTTTTCATTACCAGCTTTCCAAGGATTAGTAAAATCTCGAAGTTCCCTTTGCCAACTGATGCATGAAAATCACTTTTAAAACTTATTGATTTATGGTTTTTGTTTTGCACTAACAATATATGGTGAGAAATAGTAAATCTTTGCTGCACATCAAGGTAAAAAGTTCCTTTACCAATTTGGTATCAAGGCATGGGAATTAGAGATGCTTAGATAATCACCTACCTGCAGTGCTCGTGTAAATCTTGCAGGATTACAAAGTGGAAAAATAACAAGAGAAACTGAGGTTGGAATGGCATGTAAGGATGGGAGGGGTTGGTAATTGTATTGTATGGAAAAATGGCATGGGAGATGTTGATTGATAAACTTATCTGTTTCATAGCCAAGAAAAAGATTTATATCTATATTCATGGTTATATATGTTAGCCTTTAGAGTAAAATGAATGGCAATCATTAAGTCGCAGGTTTATGATTTCAAGTTTATTTATTTATTTATTTTTAACTCAGTTATTATCTGGGGCAATATAACACTATAGGTTCAACAGCTGTTTTAATGTTTATATCCCTGTTCCTTCATTTGTGCTTCGTGAGGTGTTAACTCTGTACTACTGCTGTGATACTCAATATCTGTAGCTTTTGGCAGATTGTGCCCCAAATTCTGTTTCCTATATTCTTGAACTGTTGGTGGGGCGTCATTGTGCGGGTTGCCATTTTTATCGTGCAGAAAATCGCGGAAGCTTTTGGGATTTAGAAGGAAATCATATCAAACAGGTGAGCTCTTCTGATTAAACATAATTTTGAGAATGGAAATTATATAGTTGTATGTTCTGATGCAAAAATTTGTCACAAGCTGTGCAGGCGCCATACGATCCTCCATTTGCACTAATTCAAGGAACTCTTGAAGCGCAGGGGAAGATATTCAAGGTTATTCCAGCAGAGGCATGCCCAACCATAAGAAGAGGCTCAATTGCATGGGTAGGTTGAGGCCCAGTATTCTTCATCAGTCTAGCTCTCCACAACGAGTGGAGAAAGGGATACACTGTTTGGCTTTGTTCTTCCCGAGGATATGGAAATTGTAGAGAAAATTGCACATCTTCCAACAAAGACAGAGGTGTGGAGTAACATTAATGTTGCTGTCTTGGAAAATCCCGTTCCCTTACATTTCCGACGAATAAAAAACACTTGAATAAGAATGTTATGCTCGGATCTTGAAATGAATGGGTGGGCGGAGTAAGACCCACCCGTGTTTTTGTACCAATGTATGTATATTATAGACAATCAGACCAAAAATATTAAACTAACTAAATTTTTTTTTATGGGCATTGGGATGATAAATTTATCTATATTATTCAGTTTAATCATTTGATTTACCCGTTTATCATCACTTAAAACTAATTACTTTTTTTTTTTTAAAAAAATTTTTAGCATAAATATTAGACAGAAAACTTTCTACTTGAAATGATTGGTAGATGATGGACTTGTATTGCAAATGCAAACTTTGCGCTAACTATCACCGGAGATGGGCACATCAAATGAAGTTGGTACAATTTTTATTGAAAGATTTTTTGAGATCAAATCAATTTTGATTTCTAAAAATTCGAATTTCGGTTTGACTTTGATACTTCTATATTTTTAGCCAGAAAAAGAAAACCTGCATATTTTCAATTCAGCTTTATTTTTTTTAAAAAAAATTACATAACATATATTACCAAAAACAATTATAAAGCAAAATTACGTTATTGTTGAAAAATTGAACCATCTTTAAGGCTTGTTTGGTTTAAGAAGAGCACTTGGTATCAACTATGAAAGTATTTGATAATTTTTAGCGATTAAATGTATAGTTAAATTATAAAATGATTAAAAAAAAAATTATTTTTATATGTTAATTAATTTTATATAAAATATTAATTTATATAATAATAAATATATAATACTACAGAAAAAATCTAAAAATCAGCTTATGTTCAATTGCCAAACTTCTCAAAAAAAAAAAAAAAAAAAGGAAGGTTCAACATTATGTTGAATGCTAGCTTTTTGAATTGAAACACTTTTTTTTTTGTTATTCAATCGTTAAATGTCTATAAAACATGCGTCAAACCAAACCAAACGAAACCAGTATTAACTATAATAATAATAATAATAATAATAATAATTAAATAAACAACTTCAGTTACTGTCATATGATAATTCGGTTCAAACTGAATAACGCTCACACTGATCTATCGTAGCATCACAATCACAAACTCGACTTCTCCCAGGAAAAAAAAAAAAAAAAAAAGATGGAATTGGGTCGTCCAGTCCATGTATACTTCCAATGTCGTCCCGGGGGATTCATAATCGTCATGCACCATGACAGCTATAAGCAGATATATGGAGACAGCGGTGCTGACTGCTCTTAGACGCAATTGACTGCTGTCCTGATGATGCCTTCCCAACCTAGTAGCATTACACGCCGCATTTTGTCCAATCTTTAGGAGTTGATAAACGAAATACGCCATCAGCATCTCATAAGTTTCTTCCAGATACATGAGAATGTAAATCAGGGACAACATCAACTTCCCAAGTAATCGAATAGTACCTACTATGGTATCAATACAGTTAAGTGAGACTCCTTTCACATGCAAAGAGTTGTAAAATTCAAATCAAAGCAATCCAACATCCATCAATACATGGCGGCATAGAGCATTCATGGCACAAACTCCTGTACAAGTAGAAATGAGAGGGAGTGGGAGGTCAGAAGTTACGTGCCTCGTCAATAAAAGAGTTACAGAGAGTACGCTAGCTTACATCCTTGCAAAATTTAGTCTACAACTACAACTAAATCAGTTTTTAAGTTTAAGCAGCAGCATCGTAATCAGAATAAGAATTACTCAAATTAATCACAAAACAAGTGGGCTTCGTAGCAAACCGAAGAAGAAATTCCAAAACCAACAGTATAAACTAGGACTGGGGAGAAAGTATTCTCTTGGGCTTCTTCTTCTTCTTCTCCGAAAAGGCCTTGGCAAAAGCCTCAACAATCCGCTGTTGGGACTCCAGAATCGTATGAGTGCGCTTCATCTCCATCTCCATCCTCATGGTCTCTATTTCCTTTGCCATCTCCATCTTCATCTGCTCCATCCTCACAAACCCATCCCCCAGCACCTTTATTGCCGACACCATTTCATCCATGGGTTCCCTCTCCCTCTTCTTACCGCTTTCATCACAACCCCTACTACTGCTCCCACCTCCACCTCCATAATTAGGTTTTACAAAGGAATTAGTATTACAACTCAAATGAGGAGGGTCAGGGTTAGGGTTCCCACCATATTTATGAAGATCAACTTTGGCATAAAACTTGGGTGGTACTGGTGTTGGTGCTGGTTGCGCTATACTCACTCCTGTTGGTATTTTAATCCTAAAACCGCTGCTGCTGCCTGCACCACTCATATTACTCCCTGGCATTCCCATTCCATTCCGATATAGCTTATGAATGCTCCTTGTATTCATAATAGTGCTATTCCCGTTCCTTTGATTGTCCATGTAGAAAGCTTGATTATTATTATTATTATCATCATCATCGTCATCATTCTCATTCTCCTCCTCATTATCATCGCTCTCCGAATTATAATCCGCCTTGGCTTGTGGGCCTTTTTCCATGGCATCCATGCGCTTAAAGTGAACCCAAGAAGAAGAGAATCTTGAAAGGGGCATGGATCGGGCGCGCTGGATCTCGGTCCGGTACCGTTTCCGGAGCTTCTCCATCTTATGCCGGCACTGCACCGCGGTCTTCGGAGGAGACGCGGTTGGGCATCGGCGAGCGACGGCGTCGGCGACTTCTTGCCAGTGATTGGCCTTGAGGTTACCACGGCGGAGGGTGTACCACTTGTCGCGATAGGCGTCGATTAAAGCGATGGTCTCCTCGTGAGACCAACAGGGCGGTGGGAGGCGTCGAGGGTTGGTAGAAGGCTGATGCGGCGCAGGGGGCGCAGGGAGAGGGTTGGGTGGGAGGAGAGTGGGATCTTGAGGGGGAGGAGATCCGGTAGCAGGCGTGGACATGGGTGGAAATCGAGGTACAGAGAAATCGGGGGATAGGTGGCGGTGGAGAAAGGGGAAGAAGAAAATGATAGGGTTGTGATTGTGGGGTTTGTTGACATATTGAATAGGAATAGTAGGGGGGGTATAAGGGGGTTGGGGTGGGGGGTGGGAGGGGTGTGCGGCTGATTTTGAGATCTAGAAGATGAGGCCACCGCTTAGGTATTGGGGTGGGGGTAGGCTAACGTGCGCCCGAGGATGGGCTGCGCACACCACCCTTCTCCTAGAGGTCCACTTAATCCATGATCAATGATAAGTGCCTTAGATGATGTCATTCACCCATTACCTACTATTAACGCACCGCTTAGGGTGGCTGTCCTAAGGTGGGTGGTAGACACGTATATAATGTTTTTACTTTACCCCTTACTTTTTTTTTTTTTTTTGGAATTTAGTTTTTGGGTTTTGGAATGGTGGTTGCGGTGTTCTGTATGTTTTGGCTGAGTTGGGAATGTGGATAACAAGAGAAGAAGAGAAGAGGGGTGCATTTAGCCATTAGTATCATGAGTGTTTGGTATTTTTCAGAGTAATAATATACAAATCCGCTTGGTTTATGGCGCATCTTTGCCTAACTTTTCAATTGGGCTTGGAAATCGGAATGCACACTACTGGCTGGCTTCTAGGCACTCATTTTTTATGCTAGTATGCTACTTTTTGTTTTATTTATTATTTTATTGGTTGAGCCTCATGGTTCATCTTGGGCCTAAGTTAGATTTACTTTGTTCGAGTCCGCCCACAATAGCATGTTGCTTTATAGTGTATATAGAATTTTTTCGATAGAAATAATGTAGCTGTTTATGAACTGGGTAATGTACAGTAAACAATCCTCACCAATAACAATTGACCCATATATGCAAAGCTTAATTTCAACAAATTAGTATCTTATCTATATATTTCAAAAAACTAACCAACCACTTCTTGATTTTTTTTTTATATTAAGAATGGATTTTATCCGATATTCATTTCTACTTGATCGCAGTTTCCTGAATTCGATAGAAAACTCTCTTAACTTGCCAACATTAGCTAGACAATCCAAAATCACTAGACAAAATCGATGGAAAGTCAGCATTGGCTCGACAATCCGGAATCACAAGACAAATCGACAGCATAAAGCCAATATTTGCCTTGGATTTCAATCAAGAAAGAGCGAGCATGAGATTTGAAAATTCTCAAATTGAACCAAACAACTGAATAGGCCAAATTGAAACCAATAATTTCTGCTGTAAATAGTAAAATATTCGAATCAAATTGTACATTTTTTAAATAAGACAATATCGGAGATTTTATATTACCCGAATCGAGAATTAAACCAAACCGTATTATAACCATCTTGTACCAAAATAATCGAATTGAACCATATATATATATATACTAATTAACTCATGTAATTAGTATACATTATTAATAATTAGACTTTTTTATTTTAGTTCATAAACATAAAAAATAAAAAATTTAATTTTTAACAAATTGAAATAATTGAATATCCGAATCGGTATTAAATCGAATTTAACAGTTCAAAAAGAACTAAAAAACCAAATTGAACAATCTCAAATTTATAAGGAATTGAACCAAACCGAATCAAAAATTTAAAATGATACCGATTTTTTTTTTAAAATCTCTGTAACTTCAAAAATTTTCGAATATATGAATTAGTCCGAACCATAATCATTCTTAATTTTAAATACTGAGTAGCTAAAAGTATGTGCATAAAACTGAATAAAGTTAGAGATATAAAATTTTTTGTCCAATTCTAAAATATTAAAATTCTATAATTAAGGAATTTATCTTCTCGTAATATGTAGAAGTTTAAAATTGTCCTGTTTCAAAATTTCAAGGATAAAAAGAAATAAGATTCAATGAAGCAAGATGACTCGATTTCAATGACTTTCAAGAATTTTAATTTATTTTTTTATCTAAAAATGTATTTTTCTTAAAATTTTATTCTTAAAAATAAATTTATAAATATTTTGTTTTAAGAAATTAAAAATTACATAACAATATAATAATAAATATTTTTTTAGATTAAATTGATAAAAGTCTTTTCTTTTATTCCAATAATAATAAAAAGAGAAATGAGTTTTGCATATAAAAATAATTAAATTGATTTATTTTATACTGAAAAGTTATATCAAATAATTTGTGTAAAAAAAGAAATGAGTAAGTATACAAAAATTAAATTGATTTATTTTATATTGAAAATTATATCAAATAGTTTATGTTTTCATTGAAACTAATAAGTGTTTTTATTGTTTCTTATAAAAAAATAACTATTTTAGTGTAGATGATAAATGAATCAATAAAAATATTCATTTTTGAACTTTTTATGAATAAGTTAGTGATAAAAATATTATTTAAGCAATCATAAAAAGCATTTATTAGAATACTATAAAGCATATTTAAAATCTATTTTAAAAAAATAAAGCTAAGCTTATTGATTTTAATGCAATAGGACTTTTTGCTTCTGTGGCTACTATTTCTGTCCTCACCAGTGGATTTAGAACAGGTTTGCAATGACTGCTACTCATGTGATAGTTGTGGTTTATAATATCTCATTATATCCTTAGGGTCCATTTCTTTTTATAATCTTTTTTATTTAAAATTATTTTCATACTTTTTTTTTCTTTTTTGCCTTTTTAATTTTTGCAACCTAGTTTTATAATTTTTTTTAATTACAACCCTTTTTCACCTAAATCTAATGAAAGATTGGAATTTATAAATTTTAAAAATCATGAAATTAAAAAATCAAAATTTTTAATAAATTTTTAAATTGTAATTTGCTTATTATGTATATAAAATTTACTTTTATATATCAAATTTATCATCTACTAAAATGTAAATTTTTCCAAATTCCTCATTTTAATAAATGAGAAATTTTATTCAATTTTTAAAAATTTTAAAATTGCCTTTAAATTCTATAAAATTTATATGCATAACAAATAAGTTGCAATTTTAAAATTTATAAAATAAAAAATTATTAAAATCTAGATTTCTTAATTTCATGAATCTCAAAATTTATAAATTTTAATCTTTTAATGTAAATGAAACTTTAATATCTTAAGGTAAAAAGAGGTTGTGCAATTGAAAAAAGATTATAAAAAATTTTTATAATTGAGAAAAAAAAAGGTTATTAAAAAGGGTAGAAAGGGAAAAAAATTATTGTAAAAATAAAATTTTAAATAAAAAGAGATTATAAAATGAAATGAAATGTAAAGAGAAAATGAGAGATTATAAATAAAAATTTTCAAATGAAAATAGTGAATATAGTGGTGTGGTTGATGGGCCTGCTATTGGATCCAGTTATTTCATTACAACTGCTACCCATCAGTGCCATTGTGAATGTTGCGTTCAAGAAAAATATTACCATTCATCTCTATAATATGATTTGATTTTAGGATTCTGTAATTTCTGTTGAGTGGTCAGAAAAATCACCTGAAAAACATTACTGGCAATTAAGACAGTATGGAAATAATTGCAAATTCATTGTTTTCTGATTCACCAAAATTGTCTCCGCCATTTACTTACAAACAACTTCCTCAAATTTTATCATCATTTTCTTCGTTTGTTTATTTTTTCAGATTGTAATTTAAAAATAAAAGCCAAATAAAAATCAACAAATTGTGATAATCAGTTTTGCAGTCTATTCCTGTCTGTCTTTTGTGATAATTAGATAAGCTTTATATATAGTGGCCAACCCCATCTTTCATGAACGAACAAAACATTTAAGTTTTTTCAATTTGGTTGATTGCTACTTGGTACGATCTTTTCAATTTGGATTTATTCATCATATTCCTTTCAAAGATTAGTTTGGTGACATTTGCTTACTAAATCTCTTTCTGCCACTGCTCATCTCCATCTTCTTCTAAAATGGATTAGTTGACATTTACCAATCCAATCTTAATTTATTTCTTGCCACTTGTCATTCACTCATTCGTTTGTTAGTTTTAGTTATTAACTCTTCTTTGAGTTACCATTGAACTTGTATATAATAATATTTTTAAAATTGAATAAGGGATCAAATCAGTCAGTTGACTAATTTTTAATTCGGTTGATCTAGTTTAATAAATTTTTTATTTTTTAAAATCTATAAATAATATTTAAAAATATTTTAAAAAATTAGAAAGAATATATAATATGATAATTGATGAAAACTATTTTTAAAATTTTAAATTTTTTCAAAAAGCGTTGTAATTTTATATTAAAACAGATTGATCTGATTTTTTATTTTAAACTTTTTTTTGAGTTTGATTGATTTTTAAGTAATCAATTTTTACCACTAAACCGATTGAACTACTTATCAAATTCTGGTTTTTATTGGTCTAACCAAATGATATAGTTTTATTTTAAAAGCATTGGTATATAAGCAATTCATATATCTTGGAAGTAAGTTATATGGACCTGTCTCTAAAAATAATGTATATGTAGTTTTAATGTACATGCAATGATCAATGTACATACATTTCAACGTATATGTAGTTCAATAGCAATATACATATAGTTAAAGATTAAATGTACATACAGTTCAATACTAATGTACATTGGTTTGAGTCCATAAAATTGTTAGAAAATTTTCAAGAATATTCACATGCACAATGAAAACAAAATAAATAAACAAAACACAACATAAAAATTTTACATGATTTGGTTTTTCAATAAACCTACCTCCACAATCTATAAAGAATAATTCCTTATAACTCTTATAATAACACACTATAATTTTGGGATGGTAAAATTGTAAATCCATTTACCAAATATTTGGAACTCTCAACTAGCTTTGAATAACATACAAAGAAGTATTTCTTTGCTTTCTCTCTCTAACTCTCATAAGCTTGGGATTTTATTTTCACTCACATCCATTCATCATCACTTCATACATTGGTTTGTTGCCTATTTATGGGCAAAACCAAAAACCAAATTTGCCTAAGTCGACAAAATTGTTGCCGCCTCAATTTGCTTTGCCATGAAGTAAAATTACTTCATGGTTAAGCTTTGTTTCTCCTTTTTTTTTTTAAAAAAAATACCATGTGGGCCCTCATGTAGGAGGGATCCACAACAATTCTCCTCCTCCCAACTATATGGAGGGCTTAACTATGACTGCAACTCCTTGATAGTTTTTTTTTCTATGAGTATAGTCTCTTCATGCTCTCCCTCAAATAGAAATTTTTTACACTATGAGATTTAACAATCTTTTTAAGAATTGATTTACAGAGCTTACCTTTCTTCTTTGATGTAGAATTAGCACTCTACTTTAAAATTCCACATACCTCATCAGAAAATTGGACCCATTTCGCAGTTTTCTTATTCTTCTTCACTTTACTGCTTCCTGCCCAATAAGAATTGCTCTTACCAGAGCAACCATCAACATCTTTTGCTTGCACTAAGTGAAATTCACTTTCATACTCATCACTAGTTTGGACCACATTTGAGGAATCTACATAAATCTCTAACTTACCATTTATCTTTTTTTACAGCTGCTTAACAACTCTTTAAGTCTTTTTTCAGCTTTGGACAATGATTTTGCATATGACTAATCTTTTTGTAGTAATAACACTTCATATTGCTATAATCTCTCGATCGAGAATTTGATCTTATTTTTTAATCACTTCTCTTTTTATTTTTGACTCCTTTTATCACTACTTTCAACTAATGCTAGATCCTCGCTCTCAGTTGAAGTGCTCTCACCCCTCATCATTCTCTCATTTTCTCTCAGTACCATTGTCACCTCAATCAATTTTAGTGTAGTTTTTCCAGCACACATTGTTTGCACCAAATGACTTTTAGGATTTAGGTAAATAAGCAAACAAGAGCAACACTTGCTCTTCATATTCAACTTTTTCATTAGTATTTATTAATCGACACACTAGACAATTAAATTTATTGATGTGATCATGAAAGTTTCCTCCTTCTTCCATCTTAAGTGAATACATCTCCATTTTCATGAACAGTCAATGACTTTGACGCATATATCTCCTCCAATTTGTTCCATAACACTTTTGGTGACGTCTCTTTGATGACTTCAAATTTGACCTGTAGAGCAAGTGCTAACTGGATGGTGCTCACCGTTTTCCTCTACATAATTCTCAATTTGCTCTCAGTCATACACTCTGACTTTTCTTCCTCTAAAACCAAATCAAGACCTTGTTGAATTAAAAAATCCTGGATAGTATTCTATCATAGAGTAAAATTGTCCTTTTCATAAAATAAAAGGATTACAAACTTCATTGTATTTTTCATGGTGTCTACAAAAGCTTTTACTAATAAAATACCTTCACTGTAGGTCTCGGTGAGTAGTACCCAATGGTATTCACAACACAATTTTTTTGTCTCAAAAATTTTTTCTCTACCTAAAACAAGAACCAGGATCTTTGATACCACTTGTTGGGAATTTTCAAAATTTTCACACACGCAACGAAAGCAAAATAAGTAAACAAAAGGTAACATAATAATTTCATATGGTTCAGTTTCTTAATAAACCTATATCCATAATCCATAAGAGATAATTCATTATAACTTTTATAATAACACACTGTAATTTTTGGGTTCAAAAAGTGTAAACTCTCTCACCAAATATTTATAACCCTTAACTAACTGTAAATAAACATATAAAGAGGAAACTCCATGCTCTCTCTAATTCTCACAAGCTTGGAATTTTACTCTCACTCACATCCATTGATCATCACTTCATACATTGGTTTGTTGCCTATTTATAGATAAAACCACAAACCAATTTTGCCTAAGTCAGCAAAATTATTACTGCCTCAATTTGCTTTGCCATGAAGTATGGCTAAGCTTTGTTTCTTTTTTTTTTAAAAAAAATAAATATATGAGCCCTCATATAGGAGGGATCCATAACAAAAATAATATAAATATGAATTCATAATATAATTTAATTTGTAGTATATGAGAGAGGTGGATGTACTTTGTAATAACTGAGCTAATTGAGAGAATAAATAAAATATTTGTCTATTTAATTCTCTTTACTTGACCCATTAGTAACTCATAATAAAACATTATATGAGTCTTATTCCATCAATTCAGTTGTGAGATTGCGGCCTATATCTAGCAATAGGATTTCATTCTAAAATAAGGCTATGAATTCATTTGTTTTCTTCTACTTTTTAGTGAATGAACCAGAAATACTTATGTATAATTATAAAGCTAATAAATAATTGTGTTAACTACTATAAATATTGAACTAGGTCATCTCTTACATTTAAAATGAATATGAAATAATTATCATATTTGACTCATTATATCAAATAAACAAAATAATTCCTATTGTAACAAAATACCCTAACTAAATCCTAACCCTTTCTTTTCTTCCTTCACATCCTTTTCATTTTTTTTTATTTCATTCTTAATCCTAACCCACATCTCTTTTCATACTCGTTTCCTTATTCTTCTTTCTTATGTCCTTCAACTACATTTCAACCGTCATTTTGTCATGTCTCCAGCGGCAGTAATGACGATGTCAAGAATGATAAATGATTTTTTGCTCTAAGCTTAAATGCCAAGTCTTCTTCCATGGTTGGGTCAATGACTGCTGATGCTGGTGCCCTTGGATGCTGCAAATTCTTAATCAACTATAATGGCCAAAATAGGCAAATCGTCTCTGCATTTTATTTCAGCCATTATTTTTCTTTTCTTTTTTAGTCTATTTGCATTACCAAATATATTGTCAGGAGTACATTATTTCACATATGTCATTATATTGTCACACTCATATTTTTCTTCTTTCATTTCTCATCCTTGGTCTGCTATTATTGAAAGAAGCCCCAAAACATTTATTTTAGGAGTAGGTGCACCAACTTTATTAATAATTACAATTCATATTTTTCAATAATCCAAAAACCAAAGGAAAAAAAATTCAAATAACTTCCATGAAAGTTTTCATCTATCCATCGCATCTCTCACTCCTTGTTCACCAATCTCAGTCGCCAAAGAGAAAATCAAATAAAGAATCAACATTCTTTTCATACGTGTATATGATAGTGTTTGAAGGGAGAAGAGTAATGGTAGATGATAGAGATACCAAGGAGGTGGTGTTTATTTAGATTGAGGGTTGTAATGAAGGACTGTTTAGTGTGGGGTGCTTTTTGATTGCAACCTATTCAATGAAATTCTTGAACGAGTGGTTGTTTGAAATTCTTAATAAGAGATATCAATTCAATGTATGTGAAATGAAAATTTTGAGTGATGTTATTTTTACTTTATGAATTTTTGTTTTTGTTAAAAATTGGTATGAAATCAAAAACTGAGAGGAAATTGAGAGTGTTATTTGCATATCAATTGTTCTTGAAAAAAAAAAATTAAAGAAATTAATATTTACTATTTTGAAAAATTAAAAAAATTTATTATTTATTATTTTAGGAAAAAAATGGACTCAATTGGCACTAAAATCAAAATACTTGTGCTAAGTTAAACACAAATGCTAGTTCAGATCAGATGGCTATAAAATTTTGAGAAGAAATTAATTACTGGAGGTTTATAGTAATTAAACTTAAATGATTTCCATATACAGCTCATAGTATTAGCAGGTCCAATAAATCTTCACTAACACCCCATTATAAGGAAATGAAAATCCAGCTTTTAATCATTTCACTTAAACCTTCTTTATTGCTTAAATTGGATAAATCACCAACTTAATTATATTTACATCCTCAAACTGAAAAATACTGTTAATCACAAAATAAGTGGTGGAGAAAAATGATTCCTTAAGAGTACTGGAAGGAGCTGGTTTAGCTACTTCCAATATGCTGAAGGGAGAGACTCACCTAGCGATGCCAGAAATATTCTACTGATAATCGTGGCACTAATCGCAGCAACGACCGTTCAAGCAGGAGTCAACCCTCCTTGGGGAGTGTGGCAAGATAAGGATGATGGGCATATTGCTAGAAGGGCAATCTATGCTTCCGAAAAACATGCTTACTACATTTTCTTGATATCAAACACCTTGGCCTTCTCCACTTCAATACTAGTCTTCTATCTCTCACTTACAAATTCCCTTTCCATTTTGAAATCTGGGTTGCTACCATTTCCATGATAATGACATATGGATCTGCAGTTTTTGCTGTTACTCCTCATGAATCTATGCATTTTCGGTATCTGTTGATTGCAACTGTTGTGCCTTTTGTGGTAAGGTGTTCGATTAAAATGTTCAACAAATGCAATATCTACAATGTTGGTCATCGAGTCAGTCATTAGGCCTTTGATTAGTGGATTACGCAACCTTATTAATTATGCATTGCTATGTTGAAATAGTATTAGTGAATTTTTCAAATCTCAATTACTCGGTACACTTGGTATACATGTGTGCGTGTCTTCTTATTTAACTAAGTTGATCTGAGAATAATTCTGACACACTTTTATTCTTAGTTAAAATACCAAATTCACCTCCAAACTTATCTTGAAGTGATAATAAAAAACAAAATATTTTTTTTTATCAAATTTATTCCTGAACTTATATTTTAAAATTACTCATGAGCAGTACCTATACATATCATTGTATTCTTGTTTAACCCATTTTTTTCTATATTTATTGCAGTTGAATGAATAAACAAAATTATATGGTCAAGAAACGCATTTAAGAGAATCAAACTTAGATGTACTTCAACAAAAACAGTTTTTTCTAAAATTTCAAAAATTCTTAAGTCCTTAAATTTTAAAAACACAGGTTAACTTTGACACAATAATATATTCGTGGAGTAATAATTATGTTTGTTTATCCAATTGCAATAGATATATAGAGAAATATGTTGAATAAAAGTATAATGGTGTGCAAAACATACTGATCAGGAGTAAATTTGACAAAAAAATATAAGTTCTAAGGTAAATTTGATGAAAAAAGTTCATTTTATATTTTATTGAGACAAGTTCATGGGTGAATTCGATACTTTAACCCCTGTTCTTTGTTGAACCCAAAATTGGACAGCTAAACACTGGCTGAAAAATTGGGCTAGCGGCATCCCAGGTTTCAAAAATCTCATCTCCTATAAGATTAAGGATCGCGCTGGTGGCCCTGTTCTGAGTTTCTCCAGCCCAACCTCCTATAGATAGCTTGTTTATTAGGTCTAACTCCAGAATGAATCAACTAAACTAGCCTAAAGAAACAGGTCAAACAACTATAGAGCTAAAAGGGCTTTGAACTTTTCTTTAGGTGGAGCAAGAAACCACCTCATCCGGTAAGGTAAAATACCCCACAACATTTGGAATTCAGTGATGGTTTTACTGGTTTGCAATATAAAAGAGATAATGGGGAAAAAAAAAACATATGGAAAACTGTCATATAGTTGTACATGATGGCACATGTTGTATGTTCCCCTCTGAAGAATCATTACAACTGTCAAATAGAACAAATTGTCATCGCTTGGCAAATTAATTAACCACAACAAGAAGAAGAAAAACAAAAGAGTAGCCTCTCTGCACATTATTATTCTTTTCTCCACTAACACACTGCCCTACCAATGCTGCCACTATAAAGCTGGCTTCACTAGCATTGGCGTCCAATTAAAGCGCGCATCTCCACCTTTGCACTTTTTAGTGGTAATCCAAAAATTTAGAATCCTAACATGGATAAGAACAAGTATCGACCAACTATATAACCGTAGCATCCACAAAAAGACAAAAAAAAAAAAAAAACAGAATCTGAAAACTGTGTCACCCAAATTTATATACTATTTTGATAGACAGACACAGACTGTAAAGAAGATAATCCCATCTGTACATTACCAAATAATTTTAAATATCCAACAGCCAGGCAAGAAAAACCAAGAAAATGAAAAAAGGAAAAGCAAAAAAAACCAGTTGGTTTTAGTACAGAAAGTTTCTGCCAATCCCAAATAATAAGAAAACAAGAAAAGGAGACTGGAGGTTAGCCACTATCGCTATGACTAACTACATTTAAGGTGATATATATATATATATATAAAATAAAGTAAGAAAGCTTAAACAGCAAGTTGTTGCTTTTGATGGGATGTCTCATCTTCACTGAAACACAGGTGGATTAGCTTTAGAGATCTCCCTAAGTTCAATGAAGGTTCAACTGTGCTTGGAGGAGGTTGAAGCATCATTTCCCTTTGCAGATAGGAACAGTATGTGTGGAATGTGTTTGGGTTCACATTTAGATGGAATCCCAATCCAAATAGAAAATCCACTTCAAGATAGTTCATCTCTATTGTGCTGATTCCTCCAACTTTTGCATAGTAAGCATTGTTGTAATACCTGAAAATAAGACCAATTGCAAACCATTATTACTTAATTTGGTAAAATGTCATGTATTTACACTGGCTGCCTAGCTGGAAGACAGCAAATTTTTCACATGAGTGCCAGTCCTAAATATAATGCAAAAACAGACATAATAGTAATAATAATAAGTCAATAATTGAAAAACTTGATCAGAACATAAAAATTTCATTTCTATCATTTCGGTAAGACAATGATGATAAAAAAAAAAAAAAAAAAAATGAAACCCAGATCATAAGAACCATAAATATGAAGTTGCAATTCAGTATATCTATGCATATATATAGAAACGAAAGTAATTAGTATTCATGTAAAGGAAATAAATTAACCAAAAAGAAACGTGCACATCGAGGATTGCAATTCAAGCATATAAAAAATTTCAGGTTTCCAGATATGGCAAAATTCAAGAATACCAGATTCCCAGAAATTGAAATTCAAGATTGTCAAAATCGTAAAGAAAAAAGAGAATCAGAAAATAACAACTTACATGTCATCCATGAACTTGGCGGCAACCATGATGCTCGTTATAAGCAAGCGATGAACATTGAAAGAATTGATGGGCAAGGATGGTTGCCTTTGAGCAAACCTGTCGAGATAAACATATGCAACGATGAAGCAAGATGGGCTACAATTGGCATACCTAAAGATCCTCTCAAGATAGCTCTGAATCGAGATAGTTGGTTTCGTTAGTCCGTGAAACACTGAAATTTTCTGTGGCTGAAATTGACGGTTGAAATCGTTGGATTCAGCTACCCTGTGAAGCAGAGAAGAGAGAAATGTGATGAGGTTTTGCATCACACTTGGGCTTTCTAGGTCTGCCATTACTCACCAAATTTAGCTTTCCAATAATTTTCGGTTAAACTATGCGTTGCGTTTATAGAATCTGGTAACATCTGGTCGTTAATGGGTAGGTACTTTTATAGAACAAAAGTGCCCTCATGTTCATGTCCTCGTTAGTGAAAAAGATTAGATTATAGATTTGAGCTGGTTTAATGATTATTTTAATTTCAAAACTTGACTTGAAGAAGAGGGAACGGAAGTGTGGTTCAATGTGGGTGGGTTAGTGTCTTTTTCTTTTCTATCTTTCAGGTGATATATAGTGTGCCAATTGTGTATGCACGCCATAGTCATCATGGGGTTACATGTGGACATTTTGTAATTCTAGTTCATGAGTCCCATCTTTTATTGTGAGATCTGGCATGTGTTTTGATTCTATGCAATCAGGTGACATAACATGGATTTGTTTTGTTGGTTCATAGCATTAGAGTACGCTGCTTGCTTGTGGCCGTATTATTTTTATAGAAAATTTTGGAATATTAGGCATCTCAAATGAATATTATAGAGTTTAGGAGTAGGTATCAATGGCAAACTTCTCCTTGAATGTCGATTAGATTAGGTCACGGACATATATCTAAAG
Organism: Omphalea diandra; assembly: GCA_949677035.1. Lineage (NCBI taxonomy): Eukaryota > Viridiplantae > Streptophyta > Magnoliopsida > Malpighiales > Euphorbiaceae > Omphalea > Omphalea diandra. The sequence continues at coordinate 65,999 of CATIWR010543487.1, forward strand.
GGAAGAGAGTTTAGCAGCTAATCCAAAAATAAGATTTTCTGGCCTGCTTATTGCTTAAAACTTGTCTACAAGTTACCATACTAAAAATAATCTTTAGATGGATTTTAGTAGAATTCATTAATAGTTAGGTATCTTTGAGTTTTGATGTAATTTATAAGGAGGGAAAAAGGAAATTGGTTATGGGACCTAAAGTTCTTCTCATGATTGAACCCTTTATATTTTAAGGCACAAACAAGCTGGCAGGTGGAGTTGAGTTGGATTAGCTTAGAACAGTAAATATCTGAGTTTTGATACTTCATGTTTAAAGAAGTATGGGGTCGAGCAAATTGATGAAGATCACTTGAACCGCTTGCTCGGTTATGGAAGTTATGACCACCTTATTAGTACCATTAGTAAGCTGCCTACTACCATCCTTATTATTATGTTTCCAAAGAAAACATAATAAAAGGTTACGCTGTGGGATCAAATTATTGGTTTTCATGTTTTAGAGACTCAAGAGGCAGTGTAGCATAAATAATAGTTGAGCTGAAAGGGTAAAAGGGTCCACTTTCTAGCAACATGTCTCATTTCCATTTGATGAAGACCGAATGATTGAGTGCTGTCAAGGTACAGTACTGTCATACTTTGTGTTCTTTTGTCTATCTTGTTTTGTTTATAAGTAGAAGAAAGGAGAGAAAAATAAGGGTTATTTTGGGATGTATAAAGAAGAAACCAGTGAGGCCAAGCTGTACTGTCATGACCATGTTTTTAGTTGGAGTAGAACAAGAGCAAAGCATGTCTTGTGAGACAACATCTCTCTCAATGTTGTATTTTGGGATCAAAATCTCTAAACCGTATCTTTAGCCCATGTGCTCCTCCATGTGAGTACCAGCCTACAGTATTGATATCCACATAATTTTTCTACCACAAAAATGTTGTATTAATATTACTTTATACTAACAACTATAAAGGAAACTACAAAAGGAGAAAATTAAATGCCTGGTAGTGGGTCTTCTTCTTCTATCAGCAAGTTAAAATGACTTCTCTCTCTCTCTCTCTCTATGCTATACCTTTCAAGTAGTACTCTTATCAACACGGAATAGGAATCATTTGAGATAATTCACCTCAAATTGTGGCGAGTGATCTCACATTCAAGGAATAAATATCATTCTAGGCAATTTATTAGTACTCCTATCAAATAAAGAACACGGGTGATTATTATAGATAATTATAGGTGAATCTTTAGAGTATTATCATATTAAGTCTAGTATAGACAAATCATTTTTTAATGAAAAAAATTTACCTATATCAAGTATATAAGATTACTTACATATTAACCCAATAATACAGCGACACACACACATATATTCTATAGCACTTTTTATTTTCAAATGTAAAGATATTCATTTTTTATTTAATATAGTTATTACATTAATTGGATACATACACTTAATATAGACTTTTTTTTAAATAATGACAACTTATCGGCCCTCATAGGCTTAGCTAGCAGTAGATGCAAATCTGACTTGAGTTAGGTGGTCTTGAGTTCGAGTCTCCCACATTTCTGTAAAGTATATTATGCATTAAAATTATGTATTCTTTGCTTAATATGAAAGAGTTGCAGGAGCATGAAAAATATTTGGGTTTGCCATCCATATAGGGGAGATCTAAATCAGCAGTTCTGAGCTTTTTACAAGATAAAGTTGTGTCTAAAGCTGAACAGTGCCGTCATAAACTTCTTTCTCATTCTGGCAGGGAGGTCTTAATAAAATCTGTTATCACAACTATCCCAACGTATGCAATGGCTTGTTTTAAATTGCCAAAAGGTTTTTGGCAATTATAAAAGCATTCAACCTTGGAGAAGTAGGAGGTGTTGACTATGTCGAAATTCAAGGGAGGACTGGGGTTTAGGGATTTGGAGTCATCAATGTTGCGTTATCAGTGAGACAAGCCTGGAGGTTAGTATCAGATTCAAATAGTCGGTGGTCAAAAATTATCAAAAGCATCTACTTTCCGCATGCAGAGTTTTGGGAAGCAACAAAAGGTTATCGATAGTCATGGGGCTGGTCGAGTATTTTGGCAGCTACAGATCTAATGGCAAAAGAGGTAAGGTGGAATGTATGTTCAGGGAGACAAATTCGAATTTGGGAGGATCCTCGGATTCCATCACTTCCAAATTTTCGTGTTCAATCCTCACAACCTTTTTAATTGCCCTTTCCATAAGGTGGCTGATCTTATAACTGATGGCAAGTGGAATATATCACTTTTACAGCAATTATTCACCTCAGATGAGGTTCAGGCAATTGCTTAGATCCCAGTTGGACCTAATGATATGAAGGATAGATTAATTTGGCATTTTGACTATCAAGGGCGTTTCTCGGTCAAATCTGCCTACCATCTACTTTGCAATTCAAAGGATGAGAATCGATAAGGCTTAGTTGCCCAATTGTCTTCAGCTTGTTGGAAATCAATCTGGCAACTCCAGGTTCCTCCCAAAATTCAAATGTTCATGCGGTAATCTTCCTTCTTTAACAAAATTGTTTGGCCGACAGGTGGTTTCCTCTCCTATGAGTCAAATATGTAACAATCATGAGGAGAGCGTTCTCCATCTGTTATTGTTTTGCAGTCATGCAAAGGCGACTTGGTTTGCATCAAATTTGGGCGTAATACCCAATAGCCAAAATTTTCTTTCTTTTCATCATTGGTGGTTTTGGCTTAAGGACTCAATTCCTACTGATTACAAGGAGGAAGTGTTGGCAAAAGCTGCGTTGATTTGTTAGGGTATTTGGAAGCGTAGGAATAGCTTTTATTTCGAAGGCCACATTCCAAATCCAATATTAACTATCTCTCAAGCAAAAATGCTGCTTGAAGAGTTCCACAAAATTAAAACTGTAATAACAGCTGCAGTACCTCAACCTAGCTCTTCCAGATTTTATGTATCATGGCAGCATCCTCCTGATGGGTTCTTGAATCAATATGGATGCTGCCTTTTTGCCTATTTCCCTTAAGTGTGGTTTAGCGGTCATTTGCAGAAACTCCAGTGGGAAGGCGATTAAAGTCCAAACGATTGTGGTATAAGCCTCTTCGGTGATAGTAGGAGAAGCTTATGCTTTTTTGCTGGGTGTGAAACTAGCTGTCCAAATGCGGGTTCAAGGTCGTATCTTTGAGACGAATAACTTCACATTGTATTCAGCTGTCGCTTCCCCAAAGTCATGTGTGCCTTGGGAATGCGAGGCTATAGTTCTTACTATTAACAAGTTACTATCTACAATTCCCCGTAACAAGATTGCTTTTGTTAAAAAGTCAGGTAATAAGGTGGCTGACTGGTTGGCTTCTGCTGCTCTTCATAATCGGTTGTCTTCATTGTGGTTATTTAGTCATCCTCCTGACCTGGATGTATTATTGTTCTCTGATGTTTCTTAATATATTTTCAATTGTTCAAAAAAATGTACGCTTAATAATTTCTTTTTTTGTACATTATAGGGCTATGACCTAACAAAACAAAACCGCCGCAAACTATATAGCTAAAACACAACCGACCCCCAAAAGATCCTTTCTAAAGCAGGGCTCAAGATCGAGTGGCCCTAAAGCATGTTGATAAACACCTACAGTTAAAGGAAAAGAAAGCTTTACAATGCCATCAAACCACATATTAGATTCACTACAAATTAAAACAATGAATTTAACATTTTAGATTGAAAGATGGTTAACAAATACCATGAGACATGTTCATTGATGAAATAGCTTCCATGTCTTATATGCAATCAATATCTAATTCCACCTTTCTGAAACTAAGATCTCAGGTCATTAAGACCAGTAATAATCCCAACTCCGCATGTAAAACAAAGTACATGCCTATTTTTTAAGAGAATCTGGATCAATTAGCCTTTGTCATCCATTAACACTCCACCTATTGTAGCCAGACCTAATTGCAAACTTATATCACCATTGTCCAGAAAATAACAATAATGGAAGAACTTAAACAAGATAAATTGGTTTAGTTAATGTGACTTGTGTTCATAGACAGAGAGAATTTTTATTTATGTGAAAACTGTTGTAAAAGTATAGCAATCCTAGCACAAAGTTTTTATATATAATTCAAATAACAAATCTAGTCCCTCCAAAATATATAATATAAAAGGGTTCAGAAATTTTCACAAAATATTTGTTTCCCCCTCTTCCTTCTTTACATAGAGTATTCAATTTACATTTGCACTTTTGCAAGGCATTCTGGAAACAGCAAGAAAAAGTTTAGTCAATCGTGATAACATTGGAATCTATCGCAAGTGAAGAAGGAACATAAGCCTTTCATCACCAAGGACTACAACTTTCTAAGGCTTATTTCTGTTTGTGGGATCGATGGTAGTTCTCAACATTATTGCCTCAATAATGATAGAGACGACAATCAAGTTAGCCAACCCCTTCACCAAACACAACCACTTGCTAATACCTCTACAAAAATGGCCTTAGCCAATTTAATTTGGCTCTCTCTAACTTATTTATGTCACTTAACTTTGCACTTCTTTTCCTGTATGGGATATTTGTTCCACATTCTCCAACACAGACTTTTGGCATGGTATTTGGGCATAGAATTTGATACACTGCTTGCTATTAAGTAATTTTAGTAAAAATACAGGTGTAGATCTCATTATTCTTCTTCTAGTAGAGGAATGCAACTCAAGGATTATCCATTTTGATATCAAACTCCAAAGTACCTTATTAAACTTCAATTTTGGTCCCAGATCTCAAATTTTGTTTTATTAAAGCTGTTCATTAAAGAGACTTCTCCACCTAAGACAGATGTCAGAATAACCATGGGTTATATCACCCCCTGAATTGAGGAACTCTGGAAATGCATCAAGGAAATCAGATGTTTATAGCTTTGGTATAATGTTACTTGAAATAGTTTTAGGAAGGAGAATCACAGGTACTACAGCAAAAAGTGAAGGAAAGACTTCTTTCCAAAGTGGGTTTACGAATATCTTGCGGAAGGAAACAAAGAGAAGATGGGTGGAGATGCTGAGATAGCAAAGAAACTGGCAATTGTGGCTTTCTGGTACATCCAAAGAGACCCAGCAGATCGACGTCCAATGCAAGAAGTGATTCGGACTTTGGAAGATAAGATAGGAAACTTAACCATGCACCCAATCCTTGTGCTCTTTTAGACCAGATCGAGAGTCCATGACATTGACAGCCGGCCTGAAAGTTTATGCTCTACATTCGCAGCTTCTGCGTGTGGGTGTAACAGGTAACTGTTGCATTACACAAGTATCTTCTTGATGTTTGTTGAATTGCATACAACTTACCTTTTATGTTTTAAGCGATTATATAGGTTGCCACTATCCTTGCAATGATTTTGACAAATCTATTTAAACATTTTAAGCATGTCTGATGCCATCTCCAAGTAATGAAAAGCGAGAGTGTAGTGTAGCAGGATGGTAGGGAGAGGGGGAGAGATAGAGAGAGAATATGATTCAATCAACTAACATTAAGCTATGAAACATCTTAGGCCCCACAAACTACCAAAAAAGAAAAGGAAAAAAGAGTACAAAATCTGTCAGAAGGAATGGAGAAGAGTTGCACTATCAACATGCTAATGAGTACACTAAAGAAACTCCAAATTCCTGGCTATATTTTTATTATTCTAAGGCAAAATTGAGAAAACCGGTGGAAATATGAACTAGGGGCGCCGATCCCAAGTTATTGTTTTTTTCTTACAGGAAAATTGTAGTTACTAATAATATTTTGACTATCTTTTAGCTTATTTTCCCTCAGCGATCGAAGACTTGTTATTTTTGGCGCATCTTTAATATTTATGTATTTTTTATGATTTTTTAAATTATTTTCCAATGTATATTAGAATCATGATTATAGAATATTTAATTACTTATATTCAAATAATGACAACACTGCTCCGTTTATATAGTTGGATCTAACTCTTATGATTAAAGGGTCATTCAGTGGTTATTTTAATTCTTTACAGCTTGCTTGTACTGCTTTCACGTCCTCATTTCTCAACCTTAAAAAGCTCCTAGACTATTAAAAAATAAAAATAAAAAAAATCCCTCCAAGCCTGTTCTTGCAAGGGTTTCCTCATGTAGATAGAGTTCCCCATTGAACCTGGTTTTCCTTCCATCGCTGTGGATTTGGAGAGTTTATCGTAGTGAAACCCTCCACTGGTCCCTTGGAACCAGAGGTGTAAGTTCATGAAATTACCTCATGGCTCGAATTAGTCAATACATTAACAATGTTAGCTTGGCAAAATTATGTTGGTCCAGCAATCACGAATTGGAATGTGAAAGTATACTGTACAAGCATTTCATCGTGACCTATGCTAGCATTCTCGTCAACTTTGAATATTTGATTGGCAAGGGCCTCAGTTGTTGGAAGGTTCTCTTTCTCATTACCTGCCACAAAATTAATAAAATGAAAATTCCACAATTACAACTCAAGTATATGCACTACGCTTTAGTTCCAACTACAGAAGCTTACAGAAAAAATTGAGCTTCCTCTCAGAATAATCAAGAGCACCCTGGCCAATTTAGATGCATAACATCATTTATTCTTATGTTTCCATGAATGTATACTTTGGGTTCTTTCACCTGATGGAAGTATGAGACTTGTTAATGTTGTAATGCAACAAAGCATGGAGAAAGCTATTGGCTTATACCAGGATGATGGGTGGAAAACCAAGTTGCAGGCGAGCCTTTGAGAAGCCGTTAACAGAAAACAAACACTCGAATCCGTTAACAGTCGGGTGCTCACTGTTAAGACAAACAGGAAAGGGGAAACGCATAGTATCATTGGCAATCTTTGTTAATTGCACATTTATTTTCTTTAAAACTTCTAAGTGGCAAACTTGCTCTGTTCGGAAACATAAAAGTGGGGTCAAGGTTGGGGTACATCTAAGGCTCCAAGCAAAAGATTATCTACAAAAAATAAATAATGATAGTTGCAAAGCATCCTTCATAAGTAAAATTGACAGTTGCCTGTCATGAATCGAGTAAAATGATGGAAAAGGCACCTGACAAGGTAAGTAAAATTTCTGTCATGAAATTCTTTCAATGCTATCCCTTCTTCTTTGGAATACCTGCATTATATGGCAGCTATTATTTTATTGCTACATATACCTTCCAGATAATGATTACAGAAAGTAAACACTAAGAGAGAGATCTATGAAGAATTCATGCCAACAACATCCTACATTACCTCCATGGGTAATTATTTTCACAAAACCGAGATATTCCATTCATGGCTGAAAAAGTGTCAATGTGAACCCACCGTTTCCCCGTGTTAGCAAGAGAGCCTGTCAGAGCATTCAACCTTCAGTTTTTACAGAACAAGAAACCTCAAAATGCACAAGGTAGAAGATTGTAAAGCCACCATTTCAAAGACATCTGATGAATTATGTTCACTGATAACAGAGATAAAAACATAAAGAACACTGCAGACACTAATAACAAAGATAAAAACATAAACAAAGAACACTGCAGCTAATCTTAATACATAGCCCACGTATATTTGATTCTCTTAATCAAACTGTTCACTTTATTAAATATTTTCATAATATGAAGAACTAATCAAACTTGAAATTGAAAGATAATAATACATATAAACTTATAAGAAATAAGACCAGGCAGACAGCTCGGCTCATTCGTTTGAGCTCAATCCTAACCAACTAACTTTAATACTATCCAAACATGCATATGCACAAAGGGCATGCGTGCATGTGGAAGTAGACACCTGAGAGAGAGAGAGAGAGGTAGTCACCCATCTGATGTAAACCATTTATTGCATGTCTACTGGAATAATTTCCAAAGGGAGTTAAGAAAGTTGTTATGGTAAATCTTCTAGTTACTGGTTTGAGCTCAACCCTACCCAAGTTGTAATACCATCCAAGCATGCACATGAGCAAAGGGCATGTGCACGTGTGCAAATAGGCATCCATGAGAGAGAGAGAGAGAGAAGAAAGGTACTCACCCATTTGATGTAAACGTTTTATTGCATGACCACTGGGATAATTTTCAAAGGATGCCCAGAAAGTCACTATGGTGCATCCCAGACTATAAAATTTGAATAAGTTATATAGGCAAAACATAGATGTAGCCAACAGACAAAATGACTAATTGTCCTACCTGATCAAAAGGAATCCCAGCAAAATGAAATTGAGAAACTTCCACGAAGTCTTTTGCCAATTATTATAGCTGCAACAGTTGGAATGTGAAACCACAAATCAGTTGCTGATTTGATTGAAACGACAAAAACAACTTCACAACCCCATATATAGTTTATCAGAGAAATTTTTTAAAGCATGTTTGTAAAATAAAGGAATGAAAGAAGTTCCTTTCAAAAGTAAATGCAGTGAGTACAAGAACATTTGAAGTCATTCCCCATGAAAATTGGTGGTTAATTTGATAAAATCAACATATTTTCAGACCTATACTTCAAAGAAATTTAGCAAGATTCTTATATGATCTCTTAAACTTTTCTGATGATCTAGCATTATTTACAGAAACAGTCGGTTGATTCAAGGCATTGTGTGCTTTTGTTGATGATAATGCATATAAAACAGATTCTACTTAACTCTGGAAATATTAAATCCCACTCTAGATATATTTATTGTTCTAAGTTCAAATAAACCATAAAATTCAAATTAATTGGTAAGATCAAATGTAAGGAGAGGTTTAAATGGTAGGCCGCCTATTCTTTTGAATGAAGAAGAAAAATAGGTCGAGTAGAGAGGACAAATTAACAAATCAATAGGAAATGCTGCTATTTGCTTTGAAGAAAAGGCAGATGAAATACCAAGACGTTAGAGAGATAAGGCAGAAATAATCAACAATGATATTAACTTTCACTAACCCTTTGTATATTTAGATTATCCGAGGCAAATGAAACAAATATAAGTCATAATGCTAATCCAGAATATAATTGAAGATATAGGCAATGATAAAATAAATCATCAAGGATGAAAAGTCAAATGAAACAAATAAAAGTGGTAATGCTAATCCAAAACACAATTGAAGATATGGGCAATGATAAAATCACCAAGGATGGAATCTTATAACACCTTAAAAAAAGGTGCTTGGCTATAATTTCTGAGGTTCTAGTTATTTCCAATTACTGAATAAGAAATTAGACTGGAAACCATGGTCACTGTCCAAATTTAGAACATTAACTGCAATCACACTCCTAAATTCACCATGATTAACTGAACACAAAAAAATGATGATGAAAAGAAAGCAGCAACATACATTCTGTTTGCTGCGACTGCAGCAGATAAGTTGAACATTGGAACTGAACTTATAATAAACCTAAGTTCCTGCACCATCCAAAATTAAGAAAATATCTGTTATTTAAACATGCTAAAACCGAAAATATCTGTTATTTAAACATGCTAAAACCAAACAAACTGCTGAAACACACATTTCACATGGCATACCTTGTGTGGAAGCTTAGAGTAAAGCAAAACGAAGGCAAAAGCTGGAATAATATAGAATAGAACCCTCCTATCAAGTAAGATTCCCAGCTGCAAAAGGGAAAAGTACTCAAGAAGAATAACAAGGGGGAAAATAACAAAATACCTGAAAATGAAGACCATAAAATCCTGGAAATAATCTTTATATTCTTTTTCTTGATCCAGAAACAAGAATAACTAAATGAGACCAGAAACAAGATATACGAATTCTATAGCTGGGAAATAGCACAACTATGTATTTCATTGACTGAGGAATGAACCAGCCCAAGAATGAATATACATCACTATCTCAAGGGCAATAAAGAAACCATAAAGTAGTAAGAGTTATATTTAGTGAATTGCAAGCCAACAGGCAAATTCAAACTTGCATTTTAAGCAGCAAGCTCAGGATGCAGAGCTATGACAACAAAAGTCCTTGAGTTGGTTAGCCCAATTACATATTTTCAAATAACTACCCTTTCAAGGCTCACCATAAACAGAGGATAAGCAGCAAGCAGTGTGCGGGGTAGAGCTGAAGTGAAGTACCAATGAAAAGAATGCGTCTAAAGATTAAAAAAAGATTGTCAAGAAAGACAGATGCACAAGTTCAATATTAAAATCTCAATGGACAAGTGAAAATCAAAAGATAATGCATTTAACAAATCATAAAAATACAATCAGAAGGCATATAATTATTATAGGATTCAAATGTGACCCCAAAACTAGATTGTTCATGTGATCCCATGAAACCTATACAACCAAAGGCTAGTCTTCAATGATGATAGACCTAGACTTTTATCTACCTACCATAAAAAGACAATAAATCAAATCATTAGAGCTCACTTTAATTGCAATTACATATGAACAGGACTCTATCTCTACCCTTACTATACATAGTCATAATAACAATGAAAAAATCTCGCTCAGCATGCAAAAAAGACGCAACCCCTGAACTACGATAAAGAGAGAAGCATGTGCATTGATTATGAAATCTCGCTGATGTAGAAAAGTAACAACCTCATGTCTAAATATTTATGCATTTTTTTCATATTAAAAAACAAACCAAAAAAAAATGCAACATAAAAGTTTCAAGACAGGATACACCCCATTCAGAACTCCGATTCAGAACAGAGTTGAACCAAAAAACTTCAAATTCAGGCCATATAAACTTCTTCCACATCACTGAATCAACCATAATTGTTAAACCTGTGCCCAGGAGGATTTCATAAGAAGATATTAATTAGAAACTGCTGCTGCCTGTCCAAACAATATAGAATAGAGAGAACCCTATAAAAGAATGATCATATTGCAACATAATGCCAATTGATTATGAACTGACCTATGGACAGAAGTGCAAATCCAGTGCAGTATCTAATTGCCTCCCATAATGAAATAGATTTGGTCTGACATCAAGAAACTTAAATTCTATAACAAGGCACAGATATTTATCAAGATAACTCGTTAAAGAACATCAGAATACATTAATTTGAAACAAATAGAAGTCCTAACATCAGGATAGAAAATATGGACCAACTCTTTCAACATTATAAAGACAATAAGATGTAAGAAATGAATAAAGGATTCTTCAATTTATTTTTTTGGTCATTTTTATATTGCTCAAAGAATAAAGCACACCTAGTTGATGGCATCTGTTTTGGTAACATTGGTCCATCCTCCAAAAAGGACTTTCCAGAAGATCCCTGTTACTAGCGTTGAAGACTGAGCTCAGGATGGCTTTATTATGGTAATGTTTTGGGTCTATGCAGTTCAGGTTCAAGAGAATTTTATATTTTATACAATTTTCTTCAGTCACGTTAAAGAAGAGGTGAAATGATGAGACACCTCTTCTAAAGTTTCACAGTTCAAGCAGATTCCTCATGCCAACTATCACTGTCACTGTAGTTGTTCTTATACACCTTAATTTTACTTCTGTACCTTTAGAACACTCTGTTTTTCAATTCGCCTCCCAAATGCCTCAGCTTACTTAGTTACTTATTTGCAATTTTTTTCTGTCAGTCTTGTGAACTATTTAGTAGCTCAATCCAAGAGTTACAGTCAATTTGAATCAAGTCTAAGTGAACAAACTTGCTTTCCAACACTCAGTGTGACATTAAGAAAGAAGCATCGAGATACACTTCCAAATAAAGCTAGAGAAAGTGTATTGACTAAATCATAATTCACAAGCACACTAGCAAGATGAAGACTATATATTAATATAATGTAAGGCAATGGTACGATAGCATCCAGCTTAATGGAAACGTAGAAGACCAATGATAGAAGGGCCAAGAGCAAACAAGAACATACCAACAAAAGCTCTAGTGCAAAGGGGCACAGAAGTAACAGTATATCACATCTAAAGACAAGTGTAGCAAAAATCTGGCCATCAAAAAACAGAACAGAAGTAAGAAGGTTTTAAAGATGCCAATACAAAAATCAGATTTGCAATTTGTGTCGTTAACTCACCAAAATAACCAAAATAAAAAAAAAGTATCACCCGTTAGGGAATAAATATAAGAACAGAGATTAGGAATGCACATAGGTTTTACGCAAACAAGAGCATCTTTATCAAGAATAGAAGAAAACGAAATTAGAATAACTGCATGCATACATCCAAGAAATGAGAAACATAGTCACCAAGAAAGTTTCATAGCATAAATTAAAATCAGAACATGGGAACTTGAGGCATGAACTGCAATTAAGATTGGAAATTCATGCATAGTTTAACATTGCACGCATACCAGACAGTTTAATGCTGCATAAAATCTCCCTTTGAACCAATATCCATATGCCAAGTTAACTGCATTGAGTTAGAGAAAATGAAGTTACATGTAGCTAATGAAACATATGCTAGTAAATTATCTTAACAAACTAGGGATCCCCTAGATGACACTAACCACTATTACTATACTAGAATTGATCATAATTTAGTGCAGAGCAAATGCACACTGACCATGCATCAAGGGGCAAAAAGATAAATCCATACTAAATTCTCTCAAAAGAATTAAAATAAAATGAACATACAACAAAGTTAAATTGCAAGATGTAATCACCTACACCCAGAGCTAGTATATTGGGAAGAGCACGTGTGCAATAGAATAGCAAGTGAAACTGAACTGAAGTCAATATAACAAAGAAAGCTTCTACTTGATGACCAAATTTATCTCTAACCTGCTAGAAAAAAGAGTAGTTTAAAACCCCCTACAAATGATACATAAAAGCAAGAGAAATAGATACACCAAAACAAAGAAAACTACATACCTGAATACGGAAGAACCGTAAGGTAGATAAAATGATACCCCCCAATACAAGACGAACTACACACCATGAAATGAAAAAAAAAAAAGTTTGGCAAGTTTTCGTTAATATATAAAATATAAAAACAAAATGATGAGAAAAAAGTTAAACTAGAATGTTAAAGGTCATAAGAGTACATAAAAAGCATTCAAGTAACTAACCTGCAATAAGTGCATAAATCTTGGGCAGCTGCAGCAAGTGAATAAGTAATACAAATGGCGTGGCTAAAATTGACACAAGCAAAGATCCTAAAAAGAGACAATAATTAGCAATGGGACATATTGGAGCTAGAGAAACGTAGAAGAGAATTAGAACTTATTCGAGCTTACCAATGAAAGTGCGAGGAACAACTCCAGGGAACTCCAAATGATCATACTGATATACATAAATGAAATAAAAATGTGAACTTAAAAATTCAACAAAGTCCAGAACCAAATCATAATAATAAACTTAAAACAAGGGATGAGCAAACTTGCATTATCCAAGTGATGCCGGTGATAAAGAATATCATGCATTGCCTTTATAAACAAAAGAAATAGAAGAAGGAATTAGCATGAGAAGAACCCAAAAAAAAAAAAAGGAATTGAAACACAAGCTTAATTCTAATTGATCCGTAATTCAATAAAACAAACGTAGAAGAGAACCTGAATATTGAAGCTTTCTTCAACTTTGGTGTATGGTACAGTGAAGACATAAAACGCAGCGATTGATCCCAACAGCAAGTCGTATCCTGAATAATCAATTCGATTTCCGTTAGTTCGAATCTAAATTGTGTAGCGCACAAAAAAGCGCACTATATTTACCATACAGACGAAGGAATAGACGAGATTTTGAAGCCATTGTTCAGTCGAGAAAGAAACGACGCTCGTCAATTCAACGAGGCACAGCAGCAGCACGGAGAAAGCATTTGCAGCGCTGATGCAAAGTGGAGCAGGCCGGGCAGCAGCCCAACATTGGCCTATCTTTAGATTAGTTGAGCCAGTGACCTATGGACCTAGGCCTTTCACTGTGAACTATATTGCTGCTATTAATTTATTGTTGCATTATTATTTTATATACACACACACACACGTCTTTAACATTTGATTACGTGTATACGGTTGATTTTTAGTTTTGTGTAAGACTATAACGTGCTGCAAGTCATTTAAGATTTATTGGAATTCAGCTCATTAAAAATTGTATTTTAACTTATTTGTTAATTAGATAAATTAATTTTAAATATAAATATAAATTCGATACATTTTAATAAATAATTTTAAATATCTTGAAATTTCAATTGTGGATCTTCTTCAATCAAGATTGAAAATGCGGTCGCAGATCATAAGAATAATATTATATAAAGACAATCGCATTAGGAGTTGTTTCACAAGACATGCTATTGATTGATATACGCCATAACTATTGGTAGTTATCTGGCTTTTGCTTTTAGTTGGTGGGTATATTTGGATTACATCATGTTCACAATTTGATTATTAAATGAATGTTGGTAGTTTCTAGTTTCTTCAAGTGAATTTCATCTATGAATATTACTATAAAGTATAATAAAGATATATTTTGGTTTTTTTATTGTAGCTTTAGTGCCCCAAAAAAAAAAACTTTTTTTAATAATTGATGATATATTTTTTTAAATAAGTTTAAAAGTCAAAAGATAATTTTTGAGAAAAGCTCAAAATTGAAGTTTTAGTAAATAACTATTAAATAAGTTTGAGAATGTTTTGTTAAAAAAGAAAGCTCGACAATGTAATTAACTTGCTCTTACAAATAGATAAAATATTTTAAAATTTAAAAATGATGCAATTTTAGTCAACAACGATTTTCTTTCACTATAGCAATATCAAACATGCTCTAATTTTTTTAAAAAAAAAAAAATTACTTTGCTACGGTAAGAATAATATCAGAAATTACATACAAATATATTATTTATAGCAAAATCATTAATATACGTTATTTTCAGAAATTAAGAGATTTTTTAAATCAATTATGCATTAACTGAAATTAAAATTATTTTAAGTGATCTTAAAAGTATATTCCCATGTAAGATTGATACACTGGAAAATAATTTATTTTGGGACCTAAGTTTCTTTTTTCTCCGTATGAATTGAAAGTATGAAAGAGGACGAGAATTAAACATTGGAACTTAAGTAAAAAATAAAAGTAATTTGAGCTCAAAATTATTATTTATGACACTATAATATAATAACGTAAATGACATTATAATGTTCATCCAAACGAGCTGTTTAAGGAGCAAAAGGAAAACTTCAAAGCCCTATTTTGCCCGCGAAAACTGAAAGCGCTTAAACCCCACAACACATAACAGTTACGCCCTGACCGACTCACTATTTGATGAGAATCTGAGCAACATCTACCATCTATTCTTTCCCACTTTTTCTTTTCCTCATTATTCATCCATACATATCGTATATTCCTCGAAAGCAAGCTATGAAGTGTGATGAATGCTATACTGCATTGAACTTTTTTTATGACTGATTCTTTTGATCTAAATCTTATGAAAAGCGTATTTTCAGTCGATGATTTCGAGGCAAAATTTATAATCATAAAGTTGCCAGACTTACCTTTACGCCCAGTAGCTATGGAAGCATGTACAATTGATAAAGAATAAGTTTTGCGGTCCTCAAAGTGCTTTATATGCAAGAAAAAATTTCTGAGTCAACAGACTAATGAATCTGTTATTTTGGGTTCTGCAATGTGTACTTCTTTGTTATTACATAAATTTTTTTAATGATCATGCTGTTAAGCGCTGTATATACTAAAGTGGTTGTGAACTTAGAAATATTTAACAAAATGCAACACGGAGTTCTTTAATTTGAGCGTTATACGCATGGGTATATTATATTTGTGACTTACCTTTTTCAAGTAGATTTTGTCTAAACATGGAAAAAAAATATATATCTTTTGTAAACTGAATTCATAATAAACCATTCAATATAAAATATTTACATATACTTTGGATATATATTACCGAAAAATTACGAAATATCATCTAATTTTGAAGAAATTACACACAACAAATTATGAATAACTAGTTCACAATGTGATGTGGTGAAATGAGTGCATACTGGAATTTCTTCTAAAAACAAAGAAAAAAAAACACTACAATTATCAAGATAATATTTTCACAAACTCATACATTATGTTAATTACAACATAGTTTTTCCTTGTCTAATAATTCAACTATTAGAAAGAAGTAAAACATTCATGTTCAGATGAATTTGAGTCATCACATGGAGAGTGATTGTGTCTACCTTCATAAGTTGTTATCACCATTCGACAATCTTCTGATAATCGTTCAACTCTTTTTTTCACTCGACAATTATTGTGAGTACATCGATAGTAACTTCTGCAAATCGATTAAAAAAAGCAGAAAAATTCTTGAGCTTGTCATTATTGTTATTTTCTAGAATTAATTAGTAACCACAAAACATACACTTTATGTACCATACACCAGATGCTTAAGGTATTTAGCCTACACTCAACCAAGTCTACCTAAATATATAACTCTTGGTTTTGAAACTGCTCAAGTTTGCACGCGCAGCAATAGAATCATTATGTAATTACCTTCTGAAAATGATGACATGAGCTATAAAGAAACAAACTATCACTATAATAGGAACAATAGCAAATGCCTTTCCACAAACTTCAGTTGATTGAGCAATTTTCTAAACATTGATTAAAAAGTTAACGTCTGAAAGTAAGTTACTGATTAACTTTACGTGGAAATATTTCAAAATGCCAGCCAATCATCAAACATATCATGAGAAATATCATCCAAAGATTAATCTATCATTCTACTGTACTAGGTAGTTCAAGTTCGGGTTGAAAGGTTTTCTTTCTTTTCTCAAATTAATAATAAGAAAAACAATAATATTTCACATTGAAAATAGCATTCAGGTTTTACCATTTGCCACCTAAAGCTTATTATATTAAATATTTCAACATAGTATAACAAATGTCAAGCTTATTAATTAGAAGGACTCTTATTGGAATTATCATCCACTCCATTCTATTGGCCATGCCTGTGTTCTATAATATGAACTTCTTCTGCTGCTTTGCTAAAGCCCCTCATCAATTTTTGGTACTTCACCATGAATACTATCCAATTTCATTTTATATTTGCATGTAGTATCATTGTTTATTTTAACATTCACTCTGTTCCATTTGGAAACACGAATCTTAATACAATTCAATAGTATTGAATTTCTATTTTATTGATTGTCTTATTTAAAAATTTTGTATTTAAAAGAATTGAATTTTTTTAATTTTAAAATGGCTTATTGATCAAAAAAATTCAAACTTTTGCATGTTTTGACAATTATTCTCAATTATTTTAATTTTTATAAATTTAGCCAATTTTGCAAAAGTTTTGACACTTATGGCCAATTTGAGATTTTTGTTAAAATTAGATAACATAATCTATGACATATCATGTATATAAGATTGAATTATAAACCTAATAGGATTCACTGAACACATTTTTTTAAAAATTCAATTTTAGATGAATGATATGTTAAAAATTATATCATCTAATTTTCACCAAAATCTCAAATTGACTATAATTGTCAAAACCTTTGCAAAATTGACTAAATTTGCCTAAATTAAAAGATTTGGATATAATCGTCAAAACGCGCAAATGTTTGAATTTTTTTATCAATAGGTCTTTTAAGAAAATGATTAAATGAGAGAATCAAATTAGGTAAAAAAACTATACAATTTGATAGAATTCATTCTAAATTAAAAAAGTAGATAAAATTATTCTAATAACCTTATATCTTGAATTGACATTGTTCTAATAAGGGCATTTAAAGAAATAAAATTATTTTAATTTACTATAAATTTATTTTAAATAATAAAATTTAATTAAACTCTATCAATTTAAAATTCATTCTGAAAAAAAAAATTTATTACTAGCATGAAAAAATTTTATGAATAGAATCTCTATTTATTTCCACATGATTTATTTCAAATTCAACCTATACGAAATATGGGATCAGCTGATGATAAGAGAAATTAATTGTAAGCTTTATCTGAGAACTATGCAAAGGACATTTTGCCTCTTTGACTGCCAATATTTTCTTTCAGCCCTGCGTCATTTAGAAATCCGATGTAACAGTGCGCAAATTAATTTATACCCTTCTGCTATGAGATAATGGTCTCTCGATTAGTCTTATGGTTGATGTCCTAGAAAGCAATGGTCTATAATAATGAACCTAATGAAAGAGTTCTCTAGAAAATTACTTAGATATAATGAGTGCAGCATTTTAAGTTGTATAACAATCTAATTGGAAACAGAAAAGGAAAGGAAAAAAAAATAAAAAAAGAAGCTCAGAATTACTTATAAATTATTATTATGTTTATCTCTACACCATATATATATATATATATATATATATATATATATATATATATATATATATATATATATATATATATATATCTATTTATGTATTTTTTTATTTTTTGTAAT
>CATIWR010543535.1:0-16114 GCA_949677035.1 Omphalea diandra
TATAAATGATTCTTTTGTTAAGAGCTGTTTGCGGTTCACAGTTTTGATATTTCATCTTCATGGTGCTAATCCATTGGTCTATGGGTTGGAACCATTCTAAGAAAGTGACCAAATATGGATTATATCTCCTTTTTTCCTTGAGATCCATGAGATAGGACCATAAATGAAAAGGACGAACCTCCACTGCTATAGTGTATAGATGGCAAAAATACCATAGAAATGTGAGGAATTCTTTCGGCCAACGCCAGCCTCCACTTATTACTGCAGAATAGTCCAAAAATGTGTAGGTCTTGAGGAAAGGATAAGATGGGTGAATTTCCAAAATATCCATAAAGTTTGGACCATAGGATTTGAACAAGAGATCCTGATAGGTAAAGAGTTGCACAGTAGCAGCTTGGCATATTTTTATGTAAGTGACTGGTGTTTTTATTTCAAGAGGAAGTCCAGCTCTGAGAAAAGACTCATCAAACAGAGAAGAGCGAGGACCTTGGACTGGTGAGGAAGTGAGAGAAGTTGAGACTTTTATTGAGTGGGATGAGGAAGCCATCATAAAGGGTGGGATTATATGAGTTTTGGCAATAAGAGAAATTGTTTGTGGCCTTGAGTGTAGATCATGAATAAGGTTAGAGTCCTCTTTTATATGCTGGACCTCAAAGCTATATTTACTGAACCATTCTTTCCATCGAAGCAATTGAGGATTAGGGATTGTTTTCCCTTTGAAATCTAACATTCGAGGAAAGGACGAACAACCCATAAGGACAAGAAAATGATGGCCAACCATATGGAACTCAAACTTTTTTATCCCATTTTTGACCGCAAGAATCTCTTTGAAAGTGAAATGATAGTGTTCTTCTGATGGCTTGAAATCACCACTAGCATGTGCGCAAATTTGTCGCTTCCCTTCCTTTTCTTCGAGTAATATGACCCCCCAATAACTGTCATTGGCATCTGTCTGCAGAATTCTTTTTCCCATGGAGGGAATCTGCAAAGGTGGCAAATTCTGCATCATTCTTTTGAGAGATTGGACAGCTTGTGTCTGATCATTTCCCCATGGTGGAGAATCTTTTTTTAAAGAAAGCTGAAGCGGACGTGCCACTTTGGCGTAGTGGGGTATAAAGTCAAGCAAATAATTTGTTATTTCCAGAAACTATTGAGTTTTCTTTTGCGTCAGATTATCATCTGGGAATTTGAGCAATTCAACTCCAATGTGGGGTCCTGGCTTGTATTGTCCATTAGCAAACTGCATCCCTAAAAATTCTATCTCCGTCTTTGTAATGTGCATTTTTTACTGGGAAAGCATGATGCCAAACTTTTTAGTGAGTGCTATGAACTGCTGAAGCAATTGTTGATGAGATTCCATATCTTTGGAAAATAGTAACACATCATCAATGTAAATGAGTGCACTATGGAGTATTGGCTCATAGATACGAATCATTGCCTTTTGGAAAAGTGAGGGCGTCACCTGTAGTCCGAATGGATCACAATCAAAATTTTTACTGACTTTCACCTGATTTCCTCCATGTGTGCTTTCTGATCTATCATTGCCATAACTTACTTATGCTTGGCCTCAGCTTGAGCTTGTAATCGAATCAATAACTCGTACATATCCTTCTGTGTTTCTATGAGTCTATCTTCCACCTTTTGAACTTGCACAGAAACTTTGTCCACCTTGGATTCTATATTCTGAAGGATTTTGTTTTGAACCAGAGCATTGAAAGTCTACCAGTTTAGAACTGCTTCGCCTGAAGAGATCCGTAATGGCTGGCCTTATGGATTTACTCCTATAGGAGTTTATACAAAAGGTATTCTTCTGACTTAGGTGTTCAGGTTTGTTTGGTCTTGCAGAGGAGGAAAATCCTCATTTGAGAATGAAGGTGAAGGCTACTGGTACATACAAATCTCTGGTAAACAAGGAATGCTTTCTTTATGGATCTGTTTAACAAATTTTTTATAGCAGGACAGAGGAGGTTGTTTGGTTTTAGGAGTTTTACAAAGAGAAGGAGTGGAATCAAAAGATCTCTGGCTATAATTGACTATATAGTCATATTTTCCAAAGGGTTCTAAACCCTTATTTTAAAGAAATAAATCCAGTCTTTGTCGAACAATCCGTTCACTCATAAAGCCCTCAGTTAAGTCTGTCAAAGAATATGTGCAAGATTCTAGCTTTGACCAGTGTCCTGTTCAAGCCACTAGATTAGAGCAATTCATCAACCTTGATATACCTCCTGAGTTCATTCAACAATGGATAACTCAAGGATACCCATATGTACTTTGGTGTTATTAGGCTTGCAGTAAGCTATCATGGCAGAAAAGGCCTTCCTGTTTTTGCACATATTGCCTTATTGGACAGAAGATATCTCCAGTACCAGCATGCTATCATAGGTACTGTTGAGACCTCTCTCAATGCAGGAACAGTCATGTTCAGTTTCTATCCAAACTATAACATGGCTTTAAAGGATCCAAATATTTTGCATTCTCTTCAAGTCCAAATTCAGATAGTTAGAGCCCCTCAGGTTTCTACGGCAACTGCAGCTACGCTCCACTACCAGATGATTTATAGAGTACAAAATCACTCTATAGATCTCTCACTGCCACATAATAATGAGTCTACTAATTCTAGCAGAAACTAATCAAGTCCCAACCTGCATTCATATCCCTAGACAAATCACTAGGGAAGAGTTACTCAAATTGTTACCAAAAGTTTGGATAACTAGTTACGAGAAGATGCATCAGCAGAATCAGCCGGTACAGGCCACAAAATTGGTGTATTACAGACGTTCAGATGGAACGATTGAGACAAGGTTTGAAAGACCTATGCTCCCTATGGGAGATGGAACAATGTTTACAACACAAATGATGATGACTCCTTACAGCCCAGAGATGCGGATTCTTGTAGAGTACTTTGAAACTGATGGAAAACCAATCTATCCCTTTAAACTGGATGGTCACTGCTATTGGGAAAGATGTGATTGTGACCAACGTTATTATGATCGGCTGGAGGAAGATGAAAAGGAAGAGAGACAAAAGTCAAAAGGAAGAAGCTGTTCAGAATAAAAGATGAGGCACAGATTTGAAGATGGCGATCCTTCTGCAGGGTTGCTAGGAGAACCCTCTAGAAAATATGACTATATAGTCAATTATGGTCAGAGATCTTTTGATTCCACTCATTCTCCTTGTAAAACTCCCAAAACCAAACAACCTCCTCTGTCCTGTTACAAAAAATCTCTTAAACAAATCCATAAAGAAAGCATTCCTTATTTACCAGAGATTTGTATGTACCAGTAGTCTTCCCTTTCATTCTCGGATGAGGATTTTCCTCCTCTCTAAGAACAAACAAACCTGAACACCCAAGTCAGAAGAATGCCTTTTGTACAAACTCCTACAGGAGCAAATCCATAAGGCCAGCCATTAAAGATCTCTTCAGGCGAAGCAGTACTAAACTGGCAGACTTCCAATGCTCTGGTTCAAAATAAAATCCTTCAGAATATAGAATCCAAGGTGGACAAAGTTTTTGTGCAAGTTCAAAAGGTGGAAGATAGACTCACAGAAACACAAAAGGATATGTACGAGCTATTGATTCGATTACAAGCTCAAGCTGAGGCCAAACATAAAGAAGTTATGGCAATGATAGATCAGAAAGCACACAAGGAGGAAATCAGGCGAAAGTTAGAAGAAATTCAAAGACTTAAGGATCAGATACAGATGATTGAAGTAGACCTCAAACAAGCCCAAACCACTAGAAAAACTACCTATATTGACCCATTTGACATACCTTTACCTCCTCCACATCCACACAGATCACCTGTACTAAAAATTCCTACCCTTGAAGAACAAGAATACATGGGACTTTCAGTGGATCTATTTTATAAAAAACTTAGATCTGGAAAATTCCTAGAACATTCTGATACTTCCATGAACACCACTAAAACCTCTGAGTCAGTCAAAAAACCTAAACAAAAAACCCAAGAACCACCAGCCTCATGCATGATAAACCCTTTAACCTCTTACCTAGCCAAAGCCACAACATCAATGCCAAGTTTCAATATGGCAGCTGCTGAAAACCTTTTAGAATCCTCTGAAAAATCCTCTAATTTAACTCTCAGTTCCTTCAATGGGAAAAGTTCAGATGAAGAAGAGTTTCCTGAACAATATATGGCAGATCTTCCATATACTGTTGATCCTCCTGATGAAATGGATGAGTCAGATCCTCATGCTGTGACTCATGTTGAAACAAGGACTACTTCAAATGGTGGTCCCTGGTTTACTTTGGATGATGTCTCTCCAGCAGTTTACAAAGATAAGTTTCAAGAATTCAAAGCTTGGCTAGACACTCAGATGAAAAAACCTGGAGCTGTCATTCGCACTGTACAAGAAGAATTTGCAGTAAGAATGATGGGGCGATTACAAGACTGGTATTCGGCCCTGGATGAATACTCAAGACTTCGAATGTTGCAGTCTCCAAGTCCTACCGAATTTCTGGGAATGTTGTATGCAGAGTTCGAGGGAAAACCTCAGGAAGCATCCGATATTACTGGAAGAGAATTCTTTAACATGAGATGTTGTTCTCTTCTAAAGAAAGATTTGGATTTCCATTATCAAAGAATGTCAAAGAAGTTTTATCACCTTTCAAGATGGGCAAGTCCAGATCTTAAAAAAGCATTCATTACCTCTCTGCCTGAAATACTCACTAATGCTATGCATCAGATTATGCGTACAAAAGACCGATCCATAAATGATTATTCATTTAAGGAGATTTATCAATTAATGATGCAAGGTTTTAAGAAGCTCTGCAATGAACAAAAAGTCATTACTCAAATGATGGACAGGTAGAAGCAACCTTCCTTGAAGAAATCTTGCAGGAGGTCAAACCTCAAGATTAAGTGTCTAAAAGAAGAAGGCACAACTTGTGATTGCAAGACTAGGAAGAAAAAACATTTTTTCAAATTCAAATCCTCTCATTCTCCAAAAGAAGAAAGAAGAAGGAAAAAAATGGAGATTCTTCAGAAGGAAAAAATATAGAGGACACCAAAAGTCCACTAAATGTTTTTTGTGTGGACAAAAAGGGCATTTCTCAAAAAATTGTCCTAATCGAAAGAGTCAGGCTTCAAAAATGATTCAACAAATCTGGATTTCCACAGCCATTGATCTTGAAGATGCAGATGTGGAATCCTTGTTTTCAATAGAAGATGAAGCCTCTGCAGATACAGTGTTTGCTATACAAGATCCTCATACAGATACAGAAGATGATGAGGAATTCCTGTATCCATGTCATAGCATAACTCCTATTCTGGGCCTTACAGCGAAAGCTCCCATCAAACTTCCTATAATGGATTTCTCTTTAGATTCATTAGAGGAAGCTCATTCAGTTCCCTTGGCCTTTGTCAACATCTATCCAAAAAAATTTGCTAAGCCCATTAAGGCAGTAGCCTTTACTGACACAGGAGCTTATTTGTCTATAATAAATCCTAAAGTGTTGCCGACCCATTATTGGAAACCTCATAAAGGTATTTCTTAGCAGCAAATGGGGCTATTTTTCATACAAGCCTTATCACACGGAAGCCCATTATAGTCCAATTCTTTCTAGGCTGTCAGATTCACTACCAATTTTTAGGCTCCTCATTACCCAATAAAGATGTTGTGATTGGGTTTGATCTATATTGGAGACTTGCAAAGCTTAGGATTCTTCCTATATGCTTAAAATATAAGGGATATTTTCAGCCTTTCACCAAAGTCTCTTCATTATTTAGAATAAAGTCTGTGGCAACACAAAATTTAACTGGGCTAACTTCGTTGATCCATGAACTTGAATTTTATTGTTGTGCCAACAGCCACACAGACTTTCTCCTTAAAAATTCAAACTCTCTCTGGAAAAATCCAGCTTTCTTCATAAGCCTTCCTTTCAAGCTCAATGAAGACATTAATCCTACCAAAGCAACCCATCTTGGCATGAACCCTGATGATTTGGCCTTGGCCTATAAAAAGTGTTTAGAACTTTTAACCCAAATCCTTATTGAGCCTACCAATTCAGATTGGGCCTGTTAAGTCTTTTATGTCAATAAATGTTCTGAACAAAATCGTGGAAAAAAGAGACTTGTTATTGATTATCAACCACTTAACCACTTTTTAAAAGATGATAAGTTTCCTTTGCCAAAAATTTCTTCACTTTTTGTTCACATGTCGCAGGGAAAACTCTTTTCAAAATTTGATCTCAAAGCAAAATTCTGGCAATTTGGAGTCAAGGAAGAAGACAGAGCCAAAATTGATCCCCAACAGACATTATCAGTGGACTATGATGTCATTCGAACTAAAGGTGGCGCCCTCACTTTTCCAAAAGGCAAAGATTCGTATCTATGAGCCAATACTCCATAGTGCACTCATTTACATTAATGATGTGTTATTATTTTCCAAAGATATGGAATCTCATCAACAATTGCTTCAGCAGTTCATAACACTTACCAAAAAGTTTGGCATCATGCTATCCCAGTAAAAAATGCACATTGCAAAGACGGAGATAGAATTTTTGGGGATGCAGTTTGCTAATGGACAATACAAGCTAGGACCCCACATAGGAGCTGAATTGCTCAAATTCTCAAATGATAATCTGACGCAAAAGCAAACTCAATAGTTTCTGGGAATAACAAATTATTTGCATGATTTTATACCAAACTACACCAAAGTGGCACGTCTGCTTCAGCTTTCTTTGAAAAAAGATTCTCCATTATGGGGAAATGATTAGACACAAGCTGTCCAATCTCTCAAAAGAATGATACAGAATTTGCCACCTCTGTAGATTTCCTCCACTGGAAAAAGAGTTCTACAAACAGATGCCAGTGACAGTTATTGGGGGGGCCATATTACTTGAAGAAAAGGAAGGGAAGCGGTAAATTAAGTACCAGCATGTTGTCATAGGTACTGTTGAGACATTTCTCAATGCAGGAACAGTCATGTTCACTTTCTATCCAAGCTTTAACATGGCTTTGAAGGATCTAAATATTTTGTATTCTCTTTAAGTCCAAATTCAGATAGTTGGAGCCCCTCAGGTTTCTACGACAACTGCAGCTACGCTCCACTACCATATGATTTATAGAGTACAAAATCACTCTATAGATCTCTCACTGCCACACAATGATGAGTCTCTACTAATTCTAGCATAAACTAATCAAGTCCTGATCTGCATTCATATCCCTAGACAAATCACTAGGGAAGAATTACTCAAACTGTTACCAGAAGTTTGGATAACCAGTTACGAGAAGATGCATCAGCAGAATCAGTCGATACAAGCCACAAAACTGGCGTATTACAGACGTTCAGATGGAACGATTGAGACAAGGTTCAAAAGACCTATACTCCCTATGAGAGATGGAGCATTATTTACTACACAAATGATGATGACTCCTTACAGCCCAAAGATGCGGATTCCTGTAGAGTACTTTGAAACAGATGGAAAGCCAATCTATCCCTTTAAACGGGATGATCACTACTATTGGGGAGGATGCGATTATGACCAATGCTATTATGATCGGCTGGAGGAAGATGAAAAGAGAGACGAAAGTCAAAAGGAAGAAGCTGTTCAAAACAAAAGATGAGGCGCAGATTTGAAGAAGGCGATCCTTCTGCAAGGTTGCTAGGAGAACCCTCTGGAAAATATGACTATATAGTCAATTATGGCCAGAGATCTTTTGATTCCACTCCTTCTCCTTGTAAAACTCCCAAAACCAAACAACCTCCTATGTCCTGCTATAAAAAATCCCTTAAACAGATCCATAAAGAAAGCATTCCTTGTTTAAGGATCAGATAGATGGAGGCTTGGCCAAGCATAAAGAAGTTATGACAATGATAGATCAGAAAGCACACATGGAGGAAATCAAGCTAAAGTCAGTAGAAATTTAAAGACTTAAGGATCAGATACAAAGGATTGAAGTAGACCTTAAACAAGCCCAAACCACTAGAAAAACTACCTATATTAACCCATTTGATATACCTTTACCTCCTCCACATCCACACAGATCACCCGTAATAAAAATTCATACCCTTGAAGAACAAGAATACATTGGACTTCAGTGGATCTATTTCATAAAAAACTTAGATCTGGAAAAGTCCCAAAACAATCTGATGCTTCCATGAACACCACTAAAACCTCTGAGTCAGTCAAAAAACCTGAACAAAAAACCCAAGAATCACCAGCCTCTAGCATGATAAACCCTTTAACCTCTTACCTAGCCAAAGCCACAACATCAATGCCAAGTTTCAATATGGCAACTGCTGAAAACCTTTCAGAATCCTCTGAAGAATCCTCTAATTTAACTCTCAGTTCCTTCAATGAGAAAAGTTTAGATGAAAAAGATTTTCCTGAACAATATATGGCAGATCCTCACCGCCGCCCACAAGCTCTATACAGGTAAGATTATGAAGAGTAATCGACTTAAGAGTGTCTTTCAGTCAACATTGGAGTAGACTTTTCTGACTACAGGCGCTTAACAATGGCATTCCCTAGCCTCAACAGCACCACCGTCCTGGTCTACCTTACTGCACTATTCTGAATAGCTCCACAATCCTTTTAGTATAAAACTTATGGAAGAGATGGTGATGAGACCAATCTCTTATGAAGAAGATAGGGAAGATGGATAGCAGTATTTGTGTTAGCCTAAGGTTGAGAGAATTTAGAAACTCATATTTGAGAAAGAGGAATTTTATTTCTTGGGAAATCTTACCTCTTACAAACAAGAGCCCTCCCTTATATAGGAGAGAAATAAGATAAGAAGGAATCTTATCTTTTACAAAAGCAAACAGACTAATTAAAACAAACAGTAAAATACATGACCTAAAGTGACTTTATCAAACTAGAGAGCCACTTATTACAATAATTACGGCCCCACACCAACCATTATGGGCTTAACTATTTTCTGATAGGTACATGTGAAGGTGACAAATTCATATTCTCATAGTCCTCCTCATACTGTCGTTGGGCCACCTGTTCTTTAACTTTCTCTTCTTCCCATCTCAAGGATAGATCAAACAGATCTTGGGAGTATCCTGGAAGATCGCATCTTTCTCCTGTAGTATCATCTATGAGAGTGCCATGATAGGGAATTTTTCCCCAATGATTACTAGAGAGCATCAAACTCTGATGATATTGGGATGGAAGAGTATCCCAAGGGGCTTCTTGAGTAGATGAAGGCCAGATCTCTTTAGGAACTATTTTATTCTTGTCACACATATGTCTTTGAAATTCTTTAAATTCCTCAAAATGTTCATCCGCATCACTCTACATGGAAAACTGGAGTTCTTTGTAAATATGTATGTGTGCCATAATTTGTGGAGTATTTCCAGAAGGTCCCATAAAATAAGGTTGTGAATGGTATAAATGATTCTTTTGTTAAGACCTGTTTGCGGTTCACAGTTTTGATATTTCATTTTCATGGTGCTAATCTATTGGTCTATAGGTTGGAGCCATTCTAAGAAAGTGGCCAAATATGGATTATATCTCCTTTTTTCCTTGAGATCCATGAGATAGGACCATAAATGAAAAGGACGAACCTCCACTACTATAGTGTATAGATGGAAAAAATACCATAGAAATGTGAGGAATTCTTTGGGCCAACGCCAACCTCCACTTATTACTCCAGAATAGTCCAAAAATGTGTAGGTCTTGAGGAAAGGATAAGATGGGTGAATTCCCAAAATATCCATAAAGATTGGACCATAGGATTTGAGCAAGAGATCCTGATAGGCAAAGAGTTGCACAGTAGTAGCTTGACATATTTTTGTGTAAGTGACTGGTGTTTTTATTTCAGGAGGAAGTCCAGCTCTGAGAAAAGACTCATCAAACAGAGAAGAGCGAGGACCTTGGACTAGTGAGGAAGTGACAGAAGTTGAGACTTCTGTTGAGTGGGATGAGGAAGCCATCATAAAGAGTGGGACTATATGAGTTCTGGCAATAAGAGAAATTGTTTGTGGCCTTGAAAGTAGATCAAGAATAACGTTAGAGTCCCCTTTTATATGATGGACCTCAAAGCTATATTTACTGAACCATTCTTTCCATCGAAGCAATTGAGGATTAGGGACTGTTTTCCCTTTGAAATCTAACATTCGAGGAAAGGACGAATAGTCTATAAAGACAAAAAAATGATGGCCAACCAGATGGAACTCAAACTTTTTTATCCCATTTTTTACTGCAAGAATTTCTTTGAAAGTGGAATGATAGTGTTCTTCTGATGGCTTGAAAGCACCACTAGCATGTTAGCAAATTTGTCGCTTCCCTTCCTTTTTTTTGAGTAATATGGCCACCCAATAATTGTCATTAGCATCTATCTGTAGAATTCTTTTTCCCGTGGAGGGAATCTATAGAGATGGCAAATTCTGCATCATTCTTTTGAGAGATTGGACAGCTTGTGTCTGATCATTTCTCCATGGTGGAGAATCTTTTTTCAAAGAAAGCTAAAGCGGACGTGCCACTTTGGTGTAGTGGGGTATAAAGTCACGCAAATAATTTGCTATTCCCAGAAACTGTTGAGTTTGCTTTTGCTTCAGATTATCATCTGAGAATTTGAGCAATCCAGCTCCTATGTGGGGTCCTAGCTTGTATTGTCCATTAGCAAACTGCATCCCCAAAAATTCTATCTCTGTCTTTGCAATGTGCATTTTTTACTGGGAAAGCATGATGCCAAACTTTTTGGTGAGTGCTATGAACTGCTGAAGCAATTGTTGATGAGGTTCCATATCTTTGGAAAATAGTAACACATCATCAATGTAAATGAGTGCACTATGGTGTATTGGCTCATAAATATGAATCATTGCCTTTTGGAAAAGTGAGGGCGCCACCTTTAGTCTGAATGGCATCACAATCCACTGATAATGTCTATTGGGGATACAAAAAACAGTTTTGGCTCTGTCTTTTTCCTTGACTCCAAGTTGCCAGAATCCTGCTTTGAGATCAAATTTTGAAAAGAGTTTTCCCTGTGACATGTGAACAAACAGTGAAGAAATTTTTGGCAAAGGAAACTTGTCATCTTTTAAAAAGTGGTTACGTGGTTGATAATCAATAACAAGTCTCTTTTTTCCATTATTTTGTTCATAACGTTTATTGACATAGAAGGCTTGACAGACCCGATCTGAATTGGTAGGCTCAATAAGGTTTTGGGCTAAAAGTTTTGAACACTCTTTATAGGCCAAGGCCAAATCATCAGGGTTCATACCTGGATGTATTGCTTTGGTAGGATTAATGTCTTCATTGAGCTTGAAAGGAAGGCTTATGAAGAAAACTGGATTTTTCCAGAGAGGGTTTGGATTTTTAAGGAGAAAGTCTGTGTGGCTGTTGGCACAACAATAAAATTCAAGTTCATGGATCAACGGAGTCAGCCCAGTTGAATCTTGTGTTACCACATACTCTATTTTAAATAATTAAGAGACTTTGGTGAAAGGCTGAAAATATCCCTTATATTTTAAGCCTGCAGGAAGAATTCTAAGCTTTGCAAGTCTTCAATATAGATCAAACCCAATCACAATATCTTTATTGAGTAATGAGGAGCCCAAGAATTGGTAGTGAATCTGACAGCCTGGAAAGAATTGGACTGTAATGGGCTTCCATGTGATAAGGCTTGTATGAAAAATAACACCATTTGTTGCTAAGAAATACCTCTTATGAGGTTTCAATAATGGGCCGACAACACTTTAGGATTTATCATAGACAAATAAGCTCCTGTGTCAATAAAGGCTACTGTCTTAATGGGTTTAGCAAATTTTTCTGGATAGATGTTGACAAAGGCCAAGGGAACTGGATGAGCTTCCTCTAATGAATCTAAAGAGAAATCCATTATAGAAAGTTTGATGGGAGCTTCCGCTGTAAGGCCCAGAATAAGAGTTATGCTATGACATGGATACAGGATTTCCTTATCATCTTTTGTATCTGTATGAGGATCTTGTATAGCAAACACTGTATCTGCAGAGGCTTCATCTTCTATTGAAAATAAAGATTCCACATCTGCATCTTCAAGATCAATGGCTGTGGAAATCTAGATTTGTTGAATCATTTTTGAAGTTTGACTCTTTCGATTAGGACAATTTTTTGAGAAATACCCTTTCTGTCCACACACAAAAATCTAGTGGACTTTCGATGTCCTCTATATTTTTTCCTTCTGAAGAATCTCCATTTTTTCCTTCTTTTTTCTTGTTTTAGAGAATCAGAGGATTTGAATTTGAAAAAAATATTTTTTTCTTCCTGGTCTTGCAATCACAAGTTGTGCCTTATTCTTTTGGACACTTAATCTTGAGGTCTGACCTCCTGCAAGATTTCTTCAAGGAAGGTTGCTTCTGCCTATCCATCATTTGAGTAATGACTTTTTGTTCATTGCAGAGCTTCTCAAAACCTTGCATCATTAATTAATAAAATCTTCCCAAATGAATAATCATTTATGGATCGGTCTTTTGACCATAAAAATCTCTTTGAAAGTGGAATGATAGTATTCTTCTGATGGCTTGAAAGCACCACTAGCATGTGCGCAAATTTGTCGCTTCCTTTCCTTTTCTTCGAGTAATATGGCCCCCCAATAACTGTCACTGGCATCTGTCTGTAGAATTCTTTTTCCCGTGGAGGGAATCTACATAGGTGGCAAATTCTGCATCATTCTTTTGAGAGATTGGACAACTTGTGTCTGATCATTTTCCCATGGTGGAGAATCTTTCTCCTGTAGTATCATCCATGAGAGTTCCATGATAGGGAATTTTTCCCCATTGATTACTAAAGAGCATCAAACTCTGATGATATTTGGGATGGAAGAGTATCCCAAGGGGCTTCTTGAGTGGATGAAGGCCAAATCTCTTTAGGAACTATGTCATTCTTGCCACACATATGTCTTTGAAATTCCTTGAATTCCTCAAAATGTTCAACCGTATCACTCCACATGGAAAACTGGAGTTCTTTATAAATATATATGTGTGCCACTGTGGAGTATTTCCAGAAGGTCCTATAAAGCAATGTCTGTGAATGGTATAAATGATTCTTTTGTTAAGAGTTGTTTGCGATTCACAGTTTTAATATTCATCTTCATGGTGCTAATCCATTGGTCTATGGGTTGGAGCCATTCTAAGAAAGTGACCAAATATGGATTATATCTCCTTTTTTCCTTGAGATCCATGAGATAGGACCATAAATGAAAAGGACGAACCTCCACTGCTATAGTGTATAGATGGGAAAAATACCATAGAAATATGAGGAATTCTTTTGGCCAATGCTAGCCTCTACTTATTACTGCAGAATAGTCCAAAAATGTGTAGGTCTTAAGGAAAGGATAAGATGGGTGAATTCCTAAAATATCCATAAAGATTGGACCATAGGATTTGAGCAAGTGATCCTAATAGGCAAAGAGTTGCACAGTAGTAGCTTGGCATATTTTTGTGTAAGTGACTGGTGTTTTTATTTTAGGAGGAAGTCCAGCTCTGAGAAAAGACTCATCAAACAGAAAAGAGAGAGGACCTTGGACTGGTAAGGAAGTGCAAAAACAGGAAGGCATTTTCTGCCAGGATAGCTTACTGCAAGCCTAATAGCATCAAAGTGCATATGGGTATACCTTTGAGTTATCCATTGCTGAATGAACTTAGGAGGTATATCAAGGTTGATTAACTGCTCTAACCCAGTGCCTTGAACGAGACACTGGTCAAAGCTAGAAGCTTGCACATATTCTTTGACAGACTTAACTAAGGGCTTTATGAGTGAACGGATCGTTCGAGTAAGACTGGATTTGTTTCTTTAAAAGGCATCATAAAGGTTTAGAAAAGGTAGGCTAGTTTCTTGGACCTTTTTATCATCAGGTATATAGCTAAGCTCATAAAGGTAATCTATTTTAGATGAGTGAGATCTTTTAAAGGTTATAGGTGGAGGTATGGTAATAGTTAAGGGTGTTGAGGGTGTATTCCTGAAAGAAGGAGTAGCTTCAAGAGGTTCATTGTGAGAAGAAGAAGAAGTAGAAGGTTGATCAACATTAACAGTAACATTTGCCATGAGTAAAGAAATAATCTTCGGCTAACCTTACATACATACTATTCACCCCCCTAAAAGATGAAGAACCTAGCTCTGATACCACCGCCGCCCATAAACCCTTTAACCTCTTACCTAGCCAAAGCCACAACATCAATGCCAAGTTTCAATATGGCAGCTGCTGAAAGCCTTTCAGAATCCTCTGATTTAACTCTCATTTCCCTCAATGAGAAAAGTTTAGATGAAGAAGAGTTTCATGAACAATATATGGCAGATCCCCCATATACTGTTGATCCTCCTGATGCGACCCATTCTGGCATGAACCCTGATGATTTGGCCTTGGGTTGTAAAGAATGTTCAGAACTTTTAGCCCAAAACCTTATTGAGCCTACCAATTCAGATTGGGTCTGTCAGGCCTTCTATGTCAATAAACGTTTTGAACAAAATCGTGGAAAAAAGAGACTTGTTATTGATTATCAACCACTTAACCACTTTTTAAAAGATGACAAGTTTCCTTTGCCAAAAATTTCTTCACTGTTTGTTCACATGTCGTAGGGAAAACTCTTTTCAAAATTTGATCTCAAAGCAGGATTCTGGCAACTTGGAGTCAAGGAAGAAGATAGAGCCAAAACTGCTTTTTGTATTCCCAACAGACATTATCAGTGGAATGTGATGCCATTCGGACTAAAGGTGGCACCCTCACTTTTCCAAAAGGCAATGATTCGTATCTATGAGCCAATACTCCATAGTGCACTCATTTACATTGACTATTTTCCAAAGATATGGAATCTCATCAACAATTGCTTCAGCAGTTCATAGCACTCACCAAAAAGTTTGGTATCATGCTTTCCCCGTCAAAAATGCACATTGCAAAGACGGAGATAAAATTTTTAAGGATGCAGTTTGCTAATGGACAATACAAGCCAGGACCCCACATAGGAGCTGAATTGCTCAAATTCCCAGATGATAATATGATGCAAAAGCAAACTCAACAATTTTTGGGAATAGCAAATTATTTGCGTGACTTTATACCCCACTACACCAAAGTGGCACGTTCGTTTCAGCTTTCTTTGAAAAAAGATTCTCCACCATGGGGAAATTATTAGACACAAGCTGTCCAATCTCTCAAAAGAATAATGCAAAATTTGCCACCTCTATAGATTCCCTCCATGGGAAAAAGAATTCTACAGACAGATGTCAGTGACAGTTATTGGGGGGCCATATTACTCGAAGAAAAGGAAGGGAAACGACAAATTTGCACACATGCTAGTGGTGCTTTCAAGCCATCAGAAGAACACTATCATTCCACTTTCAAAGAGATTCTTGCGATAAAAAATGGGATAAAAAAGTTTGAGTTCCATCTGGTTGGCCATCATTTTCTTGTCCTTATGGATTGTTCGTCCTTTCCTTGAATGTTAGATTTCAAAGGGAAAACAGTCCTTAATCCTCAATTGCTTCGATGGAAA
The DNA here is from genome assembly GCA_949677035.1 of Omphalea diandra. Classification (NCBI taxonomy): domain Eukaryota; kingdom Viridiplantae; phylum Streptophyta; class Magnoliopsida; order Malpighiales; family Euphorbiaceae; genus Omphalea; species Omphalea diandra. The sequence continues at coordinate 15,439 of CATIWR010543535.1, forward strand.
GAATGGTTCAGTAAATATAACTTTGAGGTCCAACATATAAAAGGGGACTCTAACCCTATTCCTGATCTACTCTCAAGGCCACAAACAATTTCTCTTATTACTAGAACTCATATAAGCCCACTCTTTATGATGGCTTTCTCATCCCACTCAATAGAAGTCTTAACTTTTGTCACTTCCTCACTAATCCAAGGTCCTCGCTCTTCTCTGTTTGATGAGTCTTTTCTCAGAGCTGGACTTCCTCCTGAAATAAAGACACCAATTACTTACACAAAAATATGCCAAGCTGCTACCGTGCAACTCTTTGCCTATCAGGATCTCTTGCTCAAATCTTATGGTCCAATCTTTATGGATATTTTGGGAATTCACCCATCTTATCCTTTCCTCAAGACCTACACATTTTTAGACTATTCTGCAGTAATAAGTGGAGGTTGGTGTTGGCCAAAAGAATTCCTCACATTTCTATGGTATTTTTGCCATCTATACACTATAGCAGTGGAGGTTCGTCCTTTTCATTTATGGTCCTATCTTATGGATATCAAGGAAAAAAGGAGATATAATCCATATTTGGTCACTTTCTTAGAATGGTTCCAACCCATAGACCAATGGATTAGCACCATGAAGATGAAATATCAAAACTGTGAACCGCAAACAGCTCTTAACAAAAGAATCATTTATA
>CATIWR010543537.1:0-40169 GCA_949677035.1 Omphalea diandra
TTTTTTTTATATATATATATATATATATATATATATATATATATATATATATATATATATATATATATATATATATATATATATATATATTTATATTTATATTTATATACCCTGACCCATGAGTTTTGCCCTATTATACTATTTAGGCTCTCATTTTTTAAAATTATGTTAAAATATCCTTCATTTTTCCATTCGTTAAATTACTTTACTCTTACATCCATTTTTAACACAATTTTTATGAGTCAAAGCCAAAAAAGTCAACAAATTAAAATTTATGTATTAAAATTCTAAAAAATACTCTTCTTTTCCTCATTCCAAAAATGCAAACATGATCTCCACATTCACGTTCACCCACTCAATCACCAATTCTAGAAAATACTCTTCATCATGCTCACTAGGGACTACCGCTATATTAACGATGACGACAAATCTTATTTCTATCTTTCAAAATTGCTTTCTACTTTCCTTTAAATGAGTGATCTTCTTCTTCATTGTTGGGATAACACATACCTTGTGTCATCGATGAAAAAGGTGGATTTGCATTTCTAGTTTGCGTCGTTTGGGATAACACCTACCTCGCTTTAATTTGCATCTCTTGTTTTCGATAAGAGGGCAAGGCATTTTCGGGCTTTAGATTTGATGTTCGTTTGGTAGCATAGCATTTCTAGATCCATCCTCGCTACCCTCATCGACGATGATGAAGAAAAAGCTAAGAAAACTTGATTTTAATTTTGATTAGTTGATTTCAAATTTGATTTTGTTTTTTAGATTATAGGTATTCAAATTAGATTTAGTTTTCAGCATTAAATTCGTTTTCAGATTTTTGATTTTATGAATTAGTTGGAATGAATTTTGCAAATTTGGTTTGAATGAATTTGTTGGTTTCATTTCCTTCCTTCTCTTCCTTTAATTACAGATGATCTAGCCATGAGTAAGAGTGTTTTGTCAAATGGTTCATTCGCAATGGTAACTGGGATATCGAGATGACTAATTTCATGAGTTTCATTCGTTGAAAAATTGATTCATGACTAGGTATTTGAAAATCTTTTTTTTTGGTTTCTAGTTTACAGGGAATGGGTATTTGAGAAGGCTAAGAAAGGTAGTTGCTGATGTTGATGATCGATTTTTGATAAGTAACAATTATTGTGTTGAATATGACTTTTTTAATATGTTAAATTAATCTAAATGGATTAATTTAACAAAAATAAGATCTCCACACTTAAATTTAATCTTACCAAGCTTGTCAATAAGGAAGAGGAAGAGGAAGTTTTGATTTTGTTATGGTTTTGATTTTGTGATCTTGTCAACTTCTTCGTCTGAGAAGCTTGAAGTTGTACCAAGCTACCTTGAGCAACTCATTTTCAGGTTCAGATTGTTGGGTTCGAAATCTGGTGATTATGGGTTGGGTTTGACTATTTTCATTGCCTAGGGATTTGATTGTTTGTTTTCTAGTTTAGCTTTTGGATTTTGATTAGAAACAATTTAATAATTTTGATTGTAAATTGTTTTTATTGTGATGAAGATTGATAGTTTTTGGTTTTAGATTTTGATTGTGATGAGGATTGTTTTGGTTATTTTTAATTTTGAATTTGTTGATTTTATTTTGTTTTCAATTCTTTTGATTTCAATTTTGTTTTGTTAGTTGTTTATGATCTTATTCCTTACTTTGGATGAAGATCTTTAGTTGAGAAAAGAAAATGCCCTATAAAATTAGGGCATTATGGATATTTCATAAGAATTTAATAAAATGACAAAGTAATTTAATGGAGCTAAAATTAAGGGATGTTTTAGTATAATTTTTGAAAATGAAAAACTAAATAGTATAATAGGGCAAAATCTAGGGATTTAGGGTATATATATATATATATATATATATGCTCTAAAAAATTATTTAAGTCAAATTTCTCTATTTTTTCATATTAATCATATATTGAATAAATTATTACAAATTATTGAAAATTACCAAATCATATCGCATTTTTAAAATCATAAAACATTTTATTTAGAATAAATTACCACATTAGATTACATTTTTAAAGCAAAGTAAAAATAAAAAAAAATTATAAGTAACAACTTTATTTTGAATACCTAAAAAGTAACTATCTTAGTCAAAAATAGGTTCCAATTGAATGATAAATTGGGTTTGAGATACTTATAAAAATTTGAAGTGACTAATAACCATATAGGAATGTATAGACTATTTTCTATCAAACCTATATTTTAAATAAAGCATATTTTAAAACATGATTTGTACGACCATCAATATATATTATTAATTATAGTTTCATAATTAATTTTAAATTATTGTCATTTATCAAACAATTATGTGTAATATAGTTATGTATTATTATTTTACATTATATTATAGAAAACTGTCATATTAAAAATATTTAAATAGAAAAACAAAAAAAATCAACTGTCACATAAAAACTTCTAAATAAAAAATTAAAAAATTAAAAAGTAAAAAACCTAAACAAAAGGCCAAGATTATATAAAAAATTGAATAAAAATAAAAAAAATCTAAAAGTAAAAAATTCTAAATAAAAAGTCGTGATTAAATTAATTCTTTTGATTACTAAAAATTCTGAGTATACGAGGACTAGCGATAGTATAATAAGTTGTCAGAAATTACTTCGTTCAAGCTAACAATTTTTCTCTTAAAATTGTATTATACAAAATTGAAGATATAAATAAATAAATAATCATTTATTATATCTACCTCGCATATGTATATATAATTTGTAATTATCTGTTAATTTTATTTTTGAATATGAAATACTTAATATTATTTATTTAATTGATTATCAAAAATTATTTCATTCAAGTTGAATAAATTTTTCTCTTAAATTTATGTATCATAAGATTGAATGTATAAGTCAATATACACTCTTTTGTTATAACTATAAAGGATTGTTTTATTATTTATTTACTCAACAATAACTCTTTTATAAAATATTAATTAAATACTAATTATGATTTATATATTAATTTTAATCATTTAACTAATTAATTAATTATTTAATAAAATAAATATTAAATTTATTTACAATTTATTATTGTAATTATATTGCACAACACACATATTTCCGACTATTTTATACTTAATGATTAGTAGTTAAAAATTTTTGAATTCTCATTGATATTGAGATGCTTTCATACGTATCTTCCTCGGCTATGATAGAGAAGTAGACATCAAAAAGCCTTCACCTCACTAAAGAAATTAATTAAGGATTTGTTTGGTTTATATATCTTGAATTTGATTTTTTTTAAATGCAATTGTTAATTTAAACAGTCATTATATTTTCTTTCATCAATTAAGACTGAATTAACAAAATTATTTATTATCTATATTTTGCAAAATTTTTTTATTTTCTCTTAAAAGCAATTGCCTTTACTTTAATTTATAATTTCCATCCATGTTAGCATTCTATTTCTCATTTTCTTATTTCTTACAAACTTTAAATCATTATATATATTTCCCTTAACGTGTGATTCTAACATAAAGAATTAATTATTTCTTATCATCTTATAATTGATTCTTATACACAAAATTATTTTTAAAAAAAATCTAAAATTGTTTTCCATTTAATTTAAAAATTATGATATATATATATATATATATATATATATATATATATATATATATATATATATAATCGTAGGAATTATTCAAATGAGTTGTCATTTGTTACTTTAATCGTATGAAAAATATATCCTATTTAATTTAAAATAATGAAAAATATAAATACTGACTAAAAAATTATATGAAAAAATTAATAATTTTAAAATTCAATTAAAAAGAGAAAACATCTAAAAAGAAAATACTAACAAGAAAAAGTAATTGGTAAAGAGAAACAAAAAGAAATTATAAATATTTTCTTTTATAATTTTATCAATTATTATTCATTATTAATCTAAAAGCATAGTTAAGATTATATACAAATTTAATTAATTAATTTATATATAAATTAAAAACATATATTTTATAGTTAAAATAATAATAACAATTTATTTAATTTTATAGTTGCTCAATGTTCAAATTAATAAATAAATTATATTTTTAATAAGTATCATAAAGTGAATGCATATATTTTCTCCAACCAAACATCCCAAAAATCCAATTACCTTTATTTGTTTGAAGTTATCAGTATCACTATGCAAATAAAATAACAACCCTTTACTTCATGGATTCATAATACTTAGAATTAGTCTTAATTTTAGACTTAATTAAGTCATGAAATTACTTATATTAAACCTTATTTGATACAACCATTTTAATTCATACAATTAGTCAATCCTATTTTTTGTAACTCCATATTTGATAGGATACTTTAGCCTAGGAAATAAATTATTTAAATAATTAAAATACCTAAATACCCTGGGCCCTATATATAAAAATTATGTTTTCTAATTTTTTCTTTATCTCAAAATTTCTCATATTTTCATGTAGTCTGCACTAATCGTATAATATTTTTTTCAAAATTTCTTTACTTTCATATATTAATTAATTTTTATAATATTATCTTTTTGTATATTAATTATTATCATATAATTTATTTTTTAGGTGAATAATAATATAAATACAAACAATTGAGCAATAAATTGAAAATTTTAGGTCATTTTTAAGAACTGAAGTAAAAAATTAAGGTTATTTTAAGAATTAAAATTTTATGAACTATGGAATTAGTGATTCCACTAGAAATGGATTACTAAAAACATGGGATTAAATTTTAGATAAAATTGATCTCATAGATTAGTTAAGTTTTTGAGATTATTAAGCTCGACTTATATTTTATGTACCAAATATAATGTTATTTACTAATATTACGCCTTAGTTAAGTATTCTACGTACCAAACAGGCTATAAACGAAAAGAGAAAATGCCCTACTCATACTCTCTTCAGTACAAAATTGTGAGGGTACTCTCTACTTAGACCACTTTATCATTAAAAAAAAATTAAAATAAGGTGAATTCTAATAAAATTAAAAATATTAAAAATAAAATTATAAGTTTAAATTTCAATATAAAATAATATTTATAATAATAACATTATATATATATATAATCATCGATAATATTTAACTTAATTTTCTTTTAAAAAACATTTATTTTGATTTACAAATTAAACCCTTAAACATTATTAACAAAACCAATTATGAGTGTAAAATTATAGTACTTTATTATAGTCTCATTTTCTAAAGAAGTTGATTTTTTTGGCGCAAAGTGAAAGGGACTCATCTAGAAGGACGAAACTATAGCCACCTAAATAACATTGTAAGAGTGACCAATATGTCTAAGACTGTGAATTCTCTCATAAATTCAATTGGGCTATCTTATTTGAGGTTTGAAAGGTTCCCACAATTCGACATTTAGTATCGTCATATGCTTTTATGCAAATGTTCTATGTCCTTAAGTAGATAGTAGTGATTCAAATTTAGGCTTTATATTTAGTGAGTACACACTTTTGTGCTCAAGCTATCGCCCACTATAATGTGTGACGTATTTTTCTTTTCGACTTCTATCTCATTGAAATAAAGTTCTCTCTAGTGAAGAGTCATCATTGGTACAAATACTACTCATTTATTTTACTATTTTTTTATCAAATTTACTATTTCCTGGAGGTTGATTATGGTTGAAATAGTCATGCTTGATGATGCTTTTATCATGATCTTTTTTTGTGCTATTGCGAAGATTTCGAGAGATTCCATATATTGATATGGGCATGAGTCTGCTTAAGCTGTTTTAGAATGGCATCCTCTTCTGGCTTCTCTTCTTTCTCTCTTTTTTATTTTATTGCTATGATAAAATATTCCACTTCGCCTCATTAGATCAACATTTTTTTTTTTTAATCTCTTTTTCTCTTCTCACCTCCCTCTATTTATCACTCATTTCTTCTTCAAATTTCTTCCCTTATTCCTTTCTCCTTCATTATTAAAACTATCCCTTACATTAATTTTCAAGATAAACGTTTCTCTGCTTTACTCAATCTTTGGAATGTTCTCTCTCAAACTTAAGTCAATCATTAAAAGATGAGTAGGGCATTATTTGATAATTTGGTAAGGGTTTGTCAAGTGGCTTCCAAAAGTATTTTTATATCATTCATGAAAAATGTTTAACACTCCATTGAAGATTGATGATAAATTTATTTTTCCTTAGTAATCCAAATATAACTCATATTTAGAGTTGATTTTAGCTTAAATACTTCCCAATAACTCATAGAGAAGTTTTATTTTTTTTTATTTTGTTTCTGAGAGGGATCAACTTACATATAAAGTGATATAAAAAATGATTTAAGTCGAATTTCTCTATTTTTTTATGTTGATCATATAACAAATAAATGATTATAAATTATTAAAAAGTACCAAAGCATATAACATTTTCCAAAAAAATAATTAAATAATAAAAATATTACAAATAACATTCTTTTAGAATAAATTACCACATCAGAATACATTTTTAAAACTATAGAAAATTATAAATAACAACTTTATTTTGAATACCTAAAAAATAATTATTTTAGTCAGAAATAGGGTTCCAATTAAATGATAAACAAGATTTGAAATATGTGTAAAAATTTATAGTTACTAAGAAACATATAAGAATGTATAAACTATTTTTTTATCAATGCCTAAATTTTAAATAAAGTTGATTTTAAAATATAATTTGTTTGCTCAATAATTAATAATATTTTAAAATTTTGAATTCTTATTCTTTTTATTTTTAATTGATGTCATCTAATTAGATCGCTCTCATAGAAATTAAACTATTAGTTATTAGCAAGTACAGCTCATACAAGACACTACAATATCACATGATTATAAATCTATCAAGGACATTATATGCTTTTAGAAAGAATTGAACCCAAAATACTAAGGGTTGTAATATATCACACTTGCCACTAAGTAAAGAATTCTCATTTTATGTATAGGGATACTTTCCCATGTGCAATAATGAGTCCCAAGAAAAGTAGCTCCATTACAAAGCTTTCACGTGACTACAGAAAAACATTAAGGGCTTGTTTGGTTTATGCATCTTAGATTTGATTTTTCTAATGTGATTTTTAATTTAAACATTTATTATATTTTCTTATGTCAATTAAGATTTAATTAAAAAATTGCTTAGTAAGTATAATTTGCAATTGTTCTACTCTTAAAAATAATTGACTTTAGTTTTATTTATAATTTTTATCCAAATTAAGAGCCTCAAAGCATTCTCTTTCTGTTATATTAGTATTACCTTTAATATATGATTCTAACTTAAAAAAAAAAATCATTATTTCTTCTTATTTTATAATTAATTCTTATGCACAAAACTTTTTTAAAGAAAATGCAAAAACTTATTTTACAATTAATTTTAAATGTATAAATCATATATATATATATATATATATATATATAATTCAATTTAAAAAGAATGAAAATGTATAAATAAGTACTAATTAAAAAATTATATGAAGAAAAATTAATAATTTTAAAAATATAATAAAAAGGAAACAATATCTAAAAATTTAAGTGATAAAAAAGGAATGTGATTGATAAGAAAAGCAGAGAAAAATGGTAGATATTTTCTTTTATAATTTTATCAACTATTATTCATTATTAATCTAAAAGCATATTAAGATTAATAATATAAAATGTATTTATTTATATATGTAAATAAAATATAAATATTTAATATTATATAATTTAAAATAAAAAATATTTTAGTTTTCTTTATAGACTAAACAGTATATAAATTAAAAAATAAATTTTTAATAAATATCATAAATGCATAGCATGTTTTATACTAATAAATGAAAATAGAATAAAATTTTAATGTCATTTTCATATTTAGTACTTTAATTTAGTCCAAAAATTTAAAAATGAGATTTCAAAAATTTAAAATATCTTATCAAATATGATATACAAGAAAAACATTAAATATTAAGGCATTTATTTTTCATTTCTTATTATAATCAAATATATCATAAAATACATTAATTTTGATCAACCAAACAAGCCCAAAGCCCAATAACTTTATTTATTTGAAGTTATCAGAATCACTGAACAAAGAAATAAAAGAAAGAGAAGATACTTAATTTGTACTCTCTTGAGTACAAAATTATAATGGTACTCTCTTTTGTAACCACATTATAAAAAGAAAAATCTTAAAATGAGATGAATTTTAATAAATTTAAAAATATTATAAATAAAATGATAAATTTAAATTTTATCGATGTAAATTAATATTTATAATAATAATAATATAATATATGTAATCATCGATAATATTTAATTTAATTTAATTTTAAAATAATATTTAATTTAATTTATAAATTATATCCTTATAACAACTTTATTGGTAGAAATTTATTTTAACATATTCTTGAAACAATAATTATAAATTTGATTTTTTCTAATTTTTTATATATTTTTTAAAATTTTGAAGTCACATCGGCAAAAACAGAAAATTTGTGTACGATCCGTTACATTCTATTGCACAAACCAAGGAAGAAAGCTGCAAAAACGGAAGAGATACTACGCGCGGCAGCGAGTGTGAACTTAAATTTCGAGTTTTGGCGTTATTTTTTTTTTGCATCATTATTTTAGTTTGTATAATATTTTGGTTCATTCTCAATCCGCCTTCCTTCCTCACTAAATCTGATTCTCCTTAGACTCGCACCAGAGCATTCGTTCTCATCTCTCTCTCTGTCTCTCTTTCTCGCACACTCTCTTACCTACCAGTGGAATCTCACTTTCCTTCCTTCCTTCCTTCGCTGCATGTAAGCTCTTTCCCTTTCGTTTATTTCGTATTGTCCATTTCTATTGAATATCGTTTTGTTTTGGTCTAATTCTTGGTTTGTACGACAGGAACGTTGCTTTTTCTGCAGGGAGGAATAGGCGTATTACGCCTAGGATTGAATTGAGGGTAGCTTCTGGATCACAAATTTCTTGTATAGGTTATTGCTTTTATTTTTTATTTTTTATTTTTTTTTTGTTGTTGTCAGTTTATTCTTGTTCTTATGTGTTGATTAGGGTTTTGTATTTATGTTACAATTTTTTTTTTTGTTTTTAATTTTCTGTTGTCCGTTTGGATTAGGAAACTCCACTTAGACCTTAATTTACATCTCCAAAGGGAGTTTGCTAACAGTCGGTATATTTGGTGCCCTTTCTTGAAAGAATTTTCTATTTTTCTCGATTGTTGTAATGTGGGTTTATAGGGCTTAGGGTTTTTGTTTATTGTTAAAGACTCTGATTGTATGTGCTGTTTTTTAAGAGTGATAGGAGGTTGTTTGCTTTGAGATTATTCAGTTTATGTATATGGAATCAGTTATGTTGAAGTTGGTGAGGTGGGAATTTGTGTCGTGTATAATTATAATGTTTCTTTATTAGAAGAACTATTGCCTTGGTTTTGATTATGAAAATGAATGTGAAAGTGATTTTTTGGTCTTGATGAGAATGGCCTATCATTGATGAATTTGAGTATTTGCAATTTATGGTTAGTTATTATTCGGGTGTGATTTGCATTCCTAATAAAACCTTGTTTGTTATTTGATTAATTTGTTAGATAAAATTTTCGTCAGTGATTCGCCCAATGGGGCTTCTATCATGCCAAATATCTTAATCTGATGATTGAGGGACAATTGGTCAACATCTTTGTATTTAGCTTCTTGTTGGATAGCTTATGAGGTGGCAATCCAGTAGAATCTATTGTTGCAAAACTCTGTGCCATTTAAAATTCTTACGTCATGCCGAGAGTCATTATTTTTGGTATCCAAATCAATTTTTCTCATGCAGTGTTTAGAAAGCGTGGCAGACTTTATTTGTATTATATCCTCTGATATTTTTTGTTGTTTCATAGTTGTTTTTGTGATATTTGGGTCCATTTGTTTTGCTGAGTTAGCCCCTCACTTATTTCTTGAGCAGCTTGAAATTTAGGCAAAGCTGTAGCTTGAAATCTTGGGTGAAACGGTAGTTTGCAAGGAAATGGTACTTTTTCTGTTCCCTTTTTATTATTCTTTTTTCTTTCTTTATGCTCCTTTTATTCTTCTTTCTTATTTTGTGTCTTCTTTATATCCCTGAATTACTTCCATCTTTTTGCAAGGTAGCCTGCTGTAGATAATGAGGAATTGTTTCAGTTGAACAAAGTTTTTTTTATTGCACTTTTTGTTTGTTTTTTCTGTGTGTATTTATGTACAATTCATGCAGGACAGGGATTCTAATTGTGGAGAGGATGACAATGTTGACTGGGATAGTGAGGATGAGCGAGAAATTGAGAATTTTGGGATGTCTTCTTCTTCCTCAAGTCTTACACTTCCTGGCGCTGAAAGTAGAGCAAGCTCAGCAGAAGTAATGATTTATATTTGTTTCTCTGGAAATTTTTACTTATCTACTATCTTGTCAAAGCCTAGTCAAATTCGAAGGAGTATCTTATGGAAAATGTTGCAGGTCACTTTCCAAAAGGTGGTGTAGGATGGGAAACATAACATCACGTCATTGAAGAAGTATTTCACTGGATTATTGCATTTGATGCTAGTTCTTAATGCATTAAATCTTACAAGAATTAAGTGAATACAGGCTAATTTTTTTTGTTTCATAATTTTGTTGTTTTATGTACTTCATGTAATATGAAGATCTTTTACCCTATTTATGCTTCATTTTTCAGCATTTATCATCCTGTGCTACTGGTTTAAAAGTCAATAGTGACCTGGATGAATTGTGTATGGAAGATATGTCAATCAATAAATGCCTCCAACCTTATTGGTCGTGCATGATTTCCTGCTAGGCCAAACTTAGACCTGTTGTGTTTTTCCTTTTCTCTACCAAATCTATCACTTCATTATGGTTGTGTTGAAGCTCATACTTTTCTTGAAATTTTATCTCTATCACCCTATGGAAATATGCATTTACGGTTGTTCATTATTACTCTGTTATTTATTGCCCATGTTTACATTCTATTACTTGTTTTTAATTTCCTTTTGTTTGTGCAACCAATTTGTGTGGAATTTTCTTTGTACTTTGACACATGCATTTATTTGTGTTTATTCATATTACGTCGATGATACTGCAAATATTTATATCGTAACTAAGGTTTGCCGTTCCTTTATTTGACTCAAGGCAAACTCATCAGTAGGTTCTTCTGGTTCCAAGTTAGTAGACCATTTTGTAGGAATGGGATTTCCTGAAAAAATGGTTGCTGAAGCAATTCAGGAAAATGGTAAAGGATCTTTCTTATTGTTATCTGAATTATCTAAATTCTTGCATGCATGCACATATATGAGCACACACGAAAGCACAATTTAGAGCTTCATTTATAACCCTGCTCAGCTAATTGTTCAGGAGAGGAGAATTCAGATTTGATACTTGAAACGCTTCTTAAATTCTCGGTGAGCTTGATTCTTGGATTCTCCTTGCTTGTGTTTGGAAGTTTGTGTACGTATTGGTAGATTAAAATATGATATTCATCATCTACTGACACTTGATTTTATTTCTGCCTCAAGGCAAGCTCATCTTCGAGCTCTTCTGGCTCCAAGTTGATTGATCATTTTGTTGGGATGGGGTTTGATGTGGAAATGGTTGCCAAAGCAATTCAGGAAAATGGTAAAGGTTCTTAGTTTGGTTAATATAAAGCATCATTTTCTCACCTTAAAATTTTTATCGATAACTATGCCCTGTCAAATGTTTAGGTGAGGGAAATACAGATTCAATTTTGGAGACTCTCCTCACGTACTCTGTAAGATATATCTACCTTGTGATCTACTTTATCTTTGTTGATTATCACCTTTGTCAGCTTTGGTAGTTGAGACTTGCACTCCATTATGCAATGTTCATCCGTTGGTTTTCTTGATAAGGTAGGTTACCACTAAAATGAGACTTTAATAGTATGTAATTTGAGCAGCATTTGGAGCTTTCATTTGGTGTAAAACTAGTTTTGAATTGGGATGTTTTATTCACTTTGTTGGCATCAAACTCAAACGTTAGAGAACTATTTTCAAAGAGCAGCTAGCTACTCCATGCATTATAATTCTGTACCAAGCAGGACTCTTAAGATAAATTATGGATCTATTTTAATAAATTTTTGTGGATGTTTTATCAGAATACTTAATAATTCTTCTTATATCCTGCATTAAAAATTGATAATCTGTAAGATTTTTTTTTTGAAGCTTTGCACTAGTCTGGATTACTGGTAAAGTGATCAAACTATCTCTCTTTGTGGTTCATTATGATGACTAGCTTATCCATTTGAACTGCAATAGTTATGGTGGTACCTATTGGATAGACTAAGTAGTAAAGTTGCATGACATTATCCTAAGAAACCTGACTGATATGGTGCTCATACTAGAAATGAAGGTTCATGAGAGGAGGATTACTCTACATTCTAGAAAAATATATAAAAAAGAGCAGGATTTACTATTTTATTACCATTACATCTTTGTCAAGTTATTGATTTCTTTTCTTTTTGGGCTTATGTCTCCCTTATACTGTTCTTTTTCTATAAGCTTTCATTTGGGACAAATGTGCAGGAATTCAATTCAGTTCACCTCAATCAATTCTAGAATTCTTTGTTTTGGAGTAAATTTTGAATTGATATAATTTAATTGAATTATATTGTTTGGAATAAATCAATAATAAATTCAGGTTGCTTTGTTTCCTTAATCACCTTTTTTTGTTGAAAAAAAATCACTACTCCATATGATGCAACCTGTCAAAATTAAACTTAAATTCCAGCAAATTCATGGTCTTCAACTGGTTCATGAATGGGATCTAGTCACATCCCTTGTTCAAATTCAATCTTGATTCAGGCATCTTAGCGGCAGCGGTCTTATCTTCAAGTTAAAGGTATGGGTGCAATTGTTGTAAAGAAAAAAGCACACTCTGATTGGAGTCTTGCAGCTATTAGCTCTTCTTATGACTGAAAGCAATCCATTAGATAACAATTAGTGCCCTTTTAAACATGAGGATGATCATAGCTTGCCAGCAGCCACCCCTATAGGCTCAGGAACCATTAGCTATGATTTATGAGCTCATTGTTAAAGAAAAAGAAAAACTAGCGCGAAGGAGAGTGATAGACAACAGAGAATGGAGGCATTATAGAGAGAGAGAGGGAGAGAGAGAGAAGTATAAATGGAAAAGGCACACCTGTAATTTGCCTGTGAGTCCTTGTAATTGAATTGAATTCTTACAACTTTTGGTTTGGTTTCTATTTCTTCAAAGTCTTTCTGTTTTGAGTTGAAAGGGTGAAGTTCTATTATTTATCATTTTCAGACTTTAGATTTAAAATAGAATTCAGCTGAATTGAAATTATATATTTTTTTTAGGTTCCTAAACAGGGGGGATAATAAAAAAGATTGTTGAAGAGAATTGGAAAATGAGAGAAAGAAATGATATGCATTTGGTGCTATCCTTATATGAATGTAATGAGCATTTAGACAATGAGCAAATATGAATATATGATGTGAAACTGCAACCTTTTTAAATCTACCTTATTTGTGTGTGGGTTAATCAATAAGCTTTGTGTTTAAGATCAATTGCGTAAAACCTTTTTGTTTTTGGCATCGTTTTTCATTTCTTAAAACTATTAGCTGTTAGCACTTATTATTTATTCCTTTTTTTGATAGGCCATTGAAAAACCTCCTGAAGAACAGCTGCATGTTGACTCTGATTGCTGGTCTTCAGAATGTGATGGGAGCTTTCTGGATGATTTTTCAGACATAGATAGTTCTGGAAATGAGGTATCTAACTTTTTGTCTATAATAATCAGTTAGATGGCTGAATATATGGATATATAAACATAGTCAGTAATTCAGTATGCTGATGTAATATGTTGTTGATTAACATGTATGAAGTTTGAACCCTCCTGAATCTCATATTGGTATAGGTTTTCTATTTGCCTAGATGACTACAAGCTTCAAATTTCCCACTAATTCATGCATTTGTGCATATAGGAGACTTGTTTTTGGACATCTGATACCATATATATAGAATTTTTTTCACTGTATGAAAAAATGCTATTTTTATAATCTTGGAATTAACGTTTCAGTGTATCAATTTGTTCCTTTCAGGAAGTTGCAAAATTTGACTCTGATGAAGGGAACACTGTGCAGTTCTTAGCAAGGATGGGTTACACCATAGAGGAAGCTTCAATAGCTGTAGAGAGATGTGGTGTGTATCATATCTTGTGGTAATTTTGCAATGGTTATCATGTTTCTCTGTGCAACATTAAGAAAGTGATTCCTTTACTTTTTATTTTCTTGTCAATTATCTTAGTATATCTGAGGTGGGGTAAGGGTTGATGATGTCTCAGTTGTGGGCCAAATGAGACAAACTTATATTTTTCCTGTTCCTCTTTCTATAAAAAATATTTGTTTTGGTTAATTTTAAATGTGATATTGTAGCAGTCACTCGTAGATGTTTCTTCTCATTCAGAGAACAGTGATATAAGTAGGCACAACTGTAGTGGAGTTCTATGACAGCTGTGTACTAATCTTGGCTGAGAAATGTTGGCCTTGACCATGTAATGTATGAGAGGTTAAGGAACCAGCCTACCAATGCTTTTATGGTGGGCAATTCTCAAACAGTTGAAGTGTTTAGGATTCAGAATTAATGAAAAGGGGGAATTTAGGATTATGAAATATAAATCCAGCTTGTTAAAGCGGAAATGAAAAGAAATTGGATGTTATTGGAGCTGTGAACATTCACAGATTAACGGTAGCAGCAGCGGGAAAGTAGCAGCAGCAGTAAAAAGGAAAGAAGGATAAGAGAAAGATTAGAGATTTATATATGGCAGCAAAATATAATTTTAGTAGCGAGCATTTGAATCTTAGGAGAAAGGGAAACTATCCTGCTAAGAATTAAACCACTTGGGATTTAGATCCGTATAAAACATTGGGATTGTATCTTATTTTAATTTTCTTTTCTTTATTGAGTGCTATGACCAAATACCTAATTTTGGCCCCTTTAATATATGCCTTTTAAGTGCTATAAGCTAAAGTTTCTTCGAGCTGAAGTAGCAGTTTGGCTGATAAAAATTAGGAACATTACTTCAGTGCTTATTTATTGTGATTACTTCATTATGCTATCATCAAATATGTCATATGTTATTTTTTCCCATTTTTCTCAGGAGGTGATCTTTCCTGTATTTTTTGCAATGCTTTTATCAAGGCACAAAAAGATGGTTGTTTTGAGATTGCTGAACAATCTTATCTAAAAATTGGACCCAAACCCACCTGGAAAAGTGACCCAAACATGGACAAACCGGAAATGACCAAACCTGAAATTACCTGAAAATTTTTGGGTTGGGTCAGGTCTGGGTCTACCCAATAGGTTGTGTCAAGACTGATCCAAACGAGTCAATATGTTATCTAACTCAATTAATCCGGTGACAATATAAAGAAATAAAGATAAATTATATTATTAAATATAGGATAATTCAAGTAAAAAAAGAAATTTATTTCTTAAAATGATTAGATTATTTAATTTAATACGATAAATTTAAATTTAAATTCAACTTTAATTTTTTTATTTTTATTTAAAATATAGTGATATTTTGCATTATTTTAAAAAATTTACTTTAAGTTTTTTCGTCTTTTTATGTACTTAAATTATAATTAATTATTTATTTATTATGACTAATTATTTTTATAAGAATAAAAATTAGTTATTGTGATAAAATAATTTTGTTATAATTTCTTAAATAATTTAATATGATGACCAAAATATTATTGTGACAATGTTATGATATGAACTCCGTCTATAGAGAAATGGGACTCCATAACAATGAGGACCATAACCCATGCTCCCACAAGGAAAGTTCAAATCAGACAAAATAAACTTAAGATCCATTGTTTATAGAGAAACAAGAACCTAGGTTATAAAAAGAGATGCCACAATTGATTGCCTGAAAGATAGATTGATAATTTAGAAGGTTTTTCGTCGCAAACCCTATATTTTTGATAAAACTCAGTTTTGCTAAAGGCAAGAGAAAACACGTTTTCTTTTATTCCATTCAATTGTGTGCCTCCATAAGGAGAAACATATATATATATAGTCACCATGGTTAAGTAAACCCTAATTCTAAAACAAACAAGCTAACCAGGCCGTAAACACAAGACAAATTAATTATGGCAAATTAATTATGGGCTTAATTTAAAGCGTTCAGTCCAATTACATCAAAACAAGCTAAAATAAGATACTAACTAATCTTGGGCTTAAGTAAACATATCTAGAGCCCAAGACATAATATACATCTGAAATAAAACCAAACAAGCCAAAATCAGAATGGAACCAACAACAGCTGTCGCGCTTACAACATATGTTATGTTTGTGACAGAAAGAGGTTCTCTAACAGCTTCAAGTTGCGATCTGTTTTTGACCCTGAAGACGACAGAACTAGCTCGAACCCAAAACATTAAAGTTGTAGCCTTATCAGCTAGCTTTCTAGCGCCTTTTGAATCACCTCAATCTGAGTTTTGCGGAGTAAATTACGCCCAAAGCTACAAGCAGTGCTCCATAACTGCAATAGAAAGAGGTTTTCCAATAGCTTTGAATTGCAATCCATTTTTTACCATGAATGCTACATAACTAGCTCGAACCCAAAACATGAAAGATATAGCTCTCTCAGTTAGCTTTCCAACACCTTTTGAATCGCCTCGATCTAAGTTCCATGGAGTAAATTATCTCCAAAAGTAGTGCTCCAAAACTCGAACATGAAACTATGACTACGTTGTATCACATCATTCGACCTGTCTTGAAGATGATTCGCCCTTGAATCATACCTTTAGCCCATTGTTTGGTTTTCAATCTTGTCGGCACTATAGAAGAATGTTTGAAATGATTTCTCACATTCACTCACATGTTTCACTCAAGAATTACAAATCTCTTTAACACTTTGAAATGAAGTCATGCAAACTCCAATAGTGACACTTTGAGACCCAACAATTATAAAAATTGCAAACACCAAGGATGTCTATTGAATTTAACACCAATAATATGAATCAATCATGTTTAACTTGATTTGTAACAATTCCCAAATAAACAATATAACAATAGAGGCATTTAACAACATCAAATTTAAGAGCAAAAGCAAATTCTTTTTTAAAAAATAACAAAATTCAAAAACTCAAAACTAAATTAAGAATTAAACTTTGATAGATTAAGGATACGTAGAATTCAATTAAACAAAGCTTGAATTGAACCTGGCTTTGACAGTAAATGATAAGAACCCACAAGGCAATCTGCCTTAGAAACTTTTGAATCAAATTCTTATGCATGCTTAAGAAAGCTAGAAAACAAGTTGTAGATGATCATATTAGAACCCCAAGTAAACTAAGTTCTTAATAATTTTGAAGATGTCACAAAGGTTGATAATTCCCTTGCTAGATCTAGATTTTGTATTCTGCCGAGAATACAAGAAAGCAAAGCAAAGCTTGCTGAAAATCTCAATATTATTAATGATATGATTTAAATTAGTTATACACATATAGGCCCTTTAAATGGCCATTAAAACTAAAGTATCCTAGAAGGTCACAATTTCCTATTCAAAGTCATATCTAAATATGAATAACATTCTAATTGAGAAACCTGACTATTAGGGAAGCAAGCAACTAAAAAATGCCTGAATTTTAGGCTGAAAAGTCGTTCTCCGATACTGCAACACTTGTCGCGGGCACGACAGAAGGTCTGTAACTAGGTTGTTGGTCTCGAAACTTTTTGCGGTGCAATAGGAGACCCTCTCTAAAGGTGTTGTTGGCTATGACATTTGTTGCTGGTTGGATAGAAAACTCATCCAAGCATCCATACAACTTCTTCATATGGATCAACTTTGTTTAAGGGACTCCAAGCATTGTTCTTTATATGTTAAGCCTTGTCCATCATCTTTAACACAAAAATAAGTAATTAATTTTGGTAATGCGTTGACATCTTCAAGAACCTCTTTTTCTTGCATCTCTATGATTAATCCTTGCGAAGCCTCTTTCATGTGTTTAGCTTGGGACAAATCCTTACAATGGATCTTGCGAATATTTGGAAATATTAGCTTGGAACAATCAATCTCCATTACATTATTTTTTTCTTATATATAATTTGATAGGCCCTAGAAATTTGTGCAAAGATATTGTGACAATATTATGAGAAAAAAGTTCATGTTATAGTTTATCTTATAAGCTCATTTATTATGATAAAAAAATTTAATGTAAAAAACAATTTGTTACAAGTTTACCTTTTTTGATAATAATTGTGATAAATTTAATCTTTGTCATGATAAATCATATATTAAGACAACTAATTTTGCCATAGAATTTTTTGTGGTGAGTAATTTGTTGTCATTGTAGATTGTATGCTTGTTTGTGAATTAATTTATGATATATGATTTGAATGTAAATTTTATATGAACTTAATTCAATTATTTGTTTTCATTATATATAGTCATTTACTTAAAATAATAAATTATATTTAATTTATTAAACAATTTAATGAAAATAATAAATTATATTTAATTTATTAAATATTTTAATGAAAATAAAAAATTTTAACAAGTTCTATTTATGTAAATCTATTTGATTAAAAAAATAATTTTTTAAAGTAAATTATTTTTTGATAAATTATGAGAAAATTATGCATAAATAATAAAGAATCCAAATGAACATTTACAAAAATTAAATAACAAATGATTCAACTTGAAATATTATTTTAAGGGCAAACCTGAATTCCGAGCAACCCGATCCGAAAACACTACAAACCGAAAACAACCCGGCCTGTTTACAACCTCTAATTAATATTTGCCTTTTGACTATTTTAGCATGCGCTATCCTGATTGCAAAAGTTTCATTCTTTTGCGACTTGACATGCCATAACAAGTGGTCAAATAAACTGCAGTGTTTATGAAATCTGATTGAGGTTCATGTTACACTGGATTCTGTTTCTTCTTTTTTATGTTAAACTATATACCATTCCAATTTTGCAGGACCAGCTGCTACAATTTCTGAACTAACAGATTTCATTTGTGCTGCTCAAATGGCCAAGGCAGCTGATGCTTCGTTTCCAGATGAGAAGGCAATTTCCTTCATCTTATCAGAAATATGAATATATGATGTTCTCTAAGTTATTCTTACAAGTTGCAGTTGTTTTTTACTGATTTTGTTTAAAAATATCCCTCCCTATTCAACAGCCAAAGATCAAGCATTTTGATGATGATTATCCTAAGCACAAGAAGCGGAGCTATTATGAGTATGACATGTGGAAAAAGAAAAAGCAGATGAGATTGGAGAAGAAGATACCGAGTTGCTCTGGAGATGATGAGATGCTTCGACTCCCAAATCCAATGATTGGATTTGGAACCCCAACTGAACCAGATGTTGTAACACATAGAACTCTTCCAGAGGCTGCACTTGGGCCTCCCTTTTTTTATTATGAGAATGTGGCACTTGCCCCTAAAGGGGTTTGGAACACTATCTCCCGCTTCTTGTATGATGTGGAGCCTGAATTTGTTGATTCAAAGCATTTCTGTGCGTCTGCAAGGAAAAGGGGCTATGCTCACAATCTTCCAATTCACAACAGATTTCCCATTCTTCCACTACCTCCACATACTATACATGAAGCATTGCCCTTGACAAAGAGATGGTGGCCTTCATGGGACACGAGGACACACCTAAATTGCCTGCAGACTTGCATTGGAAGTGCAAGACTGACAGAGAAGATCCGCAAAGCCCTTGAGCGCTATGATGGAGATCCGCCTTTAAGTGTCCAGAAATATATTCTTGATGAGTGTCGAAAATGGAATCTGGTATGGGTTGGCAGGAATAAAGTTGCTCCACTCGAACCTGATGAAGTAGAAATGCTTTTAGGTTTCCCAAGGAACCACACAAGGGGAGGAGGAATCAGTAGGACTGACAGATATAAATCTCTTGGTAACTCATTCCAGGTGAGATTATTATTTAGTTTGGATAATATATTGTTAATTTCCAAATCTCCTGTGCAACATATAGCAGAATATTGCTCGAATTATTCCTTCCTAATTTTTTCAATAACCCTCTGATTCTTCGTTGAATTAGTCTCCCTTTAGCATATATCTGAAATTATTTTATCTTTGCTTGTGAAGAATTCTCAAATCTTTCTTGTGTACGATATTTTTCTGAGAGATTAAACCTGTCTCAGGTTGACACTGTTGCCTACCATCTGTCAGTTTTGAAAGACTTGTTCCCTGGGGGTATCAATCTTCTCTCTCTTTTTTCTGGGATTGGTGGTGCAGAAGTTGCTCTTCACCGGCTTGGAATTCGACTGAAGAATGTAGTGTCAGTTGAGATCTCAGAAGTAAATAGAAATATTATGAGGTGCTGGTGGGAGCAAACCAACCAAACAGGGAATTTGATTGACATTGTGGATGTGCAACAACTGAATGCTGATCGTTTGGAACAGTTGATGGACTCATTTGGTGGATTTGATCTTGTAGTTGGTGGGAGTCCATGTAACAATCTTGCAGGTAGCAATCGATACCACCGTGATGGCCTGGAGGGTAAAGAATCTTCCCTTTTCTTTGATTATTGTCGTATTCTAGACTTGGTCAAGTGTATGATGACTAGAAATTGATGAATTTTTGCCCCTAATTTTCTGGTAACTGCACTGAGTTGAGATTTCTTCCTTCGATCTCCAATTTTTTTTTTCAAGTTAGATATTGATACAATGATTAGCATTGTCCTAAGTTCATATTTTCTGTAATTTTAATTGAATTTCTGGAATAAAGTTTATCTTGTGTTTTCAAGATTGTTGAAGTATCCTGTTAAAATTATTGAAACGGATGATAATCATTCATTAGCCCCCTTGGCAGGATGAATCTGCTTCCTCTCATCTTTGAGGACATTAGTAATTTTCAGTTGTATGCAATAGGTGGCAAATCCATTTCCTTATTTGTTACTGATTTCATGTTGTTCAGCAATGTTGTGTTTTGTGATAAGTTTTTTAGACTACTGACACGATGGATGCTGCTGGTGGTTGCGCTATGCGAAAGGATTTGAAGCAATTGCGCTTCAAGGTAGCAATAGCATTGATGAGGTGAAATTATTTGGTCTTCTTGTTGTCTGATCTTTAATTTGATTCTTGATTTGCACATGGGAAGTAAAACAGTTATGTTTCTTATTGTGGTAGGCAATGAAGCACATAAACTTGTGTTGAGTTATGTTTTTCTGTTTTGGAAACATTTCCATGTCTCTGTATTTTCACGTCTCTCATATTTTTTTTAAAAGAAATTTTTAGTAAATATTGTTTATTGTTTTCCTGTGTCTTTTCATTCTCTGTTTTTGCATTTTCTGTTTGTCATATAGATGGTGTGAAATGCTTTCAGTGACCTAGTGGTCTAAAACCAGGCCCTACGACTCCAGGGTAGGAACAGGTGGATAAACATGAAATTAAAAAAAGATGAAAAATGAATTTTGGAGTCAAGCTATAGCATTTGAATAGTCCAATTTAGGGAGAGGATATGGAAATTTGATAGACTCGGGTGTGTTTGCGATTTTCTTGCTAGGCTGAGTTTGCTTGCCATTTTTGGAGGTAGCAGTTTTTTATTTGATTCTCAGATTTTATTAAAATTCACTAAAAGTAATTTGAAATTCAATTTGATTAAGTTTAGAATCAAATTTACTCAGTAAGTTGATTTCTTGATTTATTTAAATTAATCTAATTCAAATTTAATTCGATTTAAAATTTAAAAAATATATAAAAATTTAAAGTTAAAATTACAAATTTTTGGATTTAAAATTTGAAAATAATATGAAAATTCTGTATTTGAATTGGATTTCCTAACTTGACCTATTATGATTAAAAATAATTTGATCTTAACTCATTTGGAAAAAAAATGTATCATAACTGATTCAATCCAAAATTTGAAAAAAATAATTTATACTTGATTCAATTCAAAGTTAATTTGGATAAACTCATTTACTGTCCTTTTTGGAGATTTTCTTGGAGCTTTTATTAAATCCAAATAGATTTTTTAATGGTGGTGGGCCACAAACAATTTGTATTGTTTGGTTATATACTGTGTTAATTGGAGACTACAATTTGGATTGTTTGGTTATCCTTTTTTTTTTTTTTTTTTACTTTTTATTTAAAGACAATGTATTTTACATGTAAAATACTTGCTATATTTCTAATAATTAGAGACTGCAATTTAAGTTGTTCTTTATCAGTTTTAGTGGCTTGTATGTCATTTGTTAATATGTCAACTCAACTACAACTAAATATTTAGTTAATTAATCTTGATCTGATTGATCTTTTCATACTTTTAAGTTTAATTACTCTATTAATGTAATGAGAAATTTCCACACTTACAATGGGAATAAGGAAGAACTATGTTTTTTATTTTTTTGTTCTTAAAAAAAAGGAAGAACTATTTTTGTTGTCTAACTCACACTTTAATTAAATAAACAAAACTAATATTTTAGACTATGTTTGACATACAAAAAAGAGATGCTATTTTAAGTACTAAAAAAAAAAAAAAAAGGTTGCACAAGTGTTGTAGAGATTTATCTAAATAATAACTATTTTAAAATGTTGAGATTTTAAATGTGCTGGTGAATCTTTCACATGCCAATTTAGTGGACAATCATTGGCACCATAATTTAATTATGAATAGCCCATTTATTTAATTAAATGTTTTAAGTAATTAATTGAAACTCATTAGATGAAAGCCTAAAAGGAGTTAAGCCTAGTCTTGAAGTCAAGTTAAATGTGGATAAAAGAAGATTTATATAAGTCAAAAATGAAGAAGTGGAATAGTGAACCATTAATTAACATAACATAGTGGAATAGTGCATTGGTCGTGAATCTGTAATGGTTCTGAGAATTTATATTAAGTTTACAATATAAATGATCAGTCAAAATTCAAGTACATTTATCGAAAATCCAAATTCTATTGAGTCTTTTATTTTTTTACTTTTATTATATTTAAGTTCTAAATGAATCAATATAATTTTCCTTTATTTTACTAACTTTATTATTCTTTAAACTTTATTGTTCATCTAGTTACTTAGCTCCTCAAGCTCATATTTTCCTATATCAACAAAAAATTACAAACTAATCAGGAACAAAAGCTTTATTCCTCCAAAAAGTCTATCTCAAGCTGAATCAATTTATTTATAGATATCATCTTGAGATCCTCACTCAAGGCAAACCTATTAAATTGAGGAAATACCTTAAGTTTTGGAGGCAATTATGCTTCTTTCCTGTTTTGAAGGGAGGCAAATATGCCTCTAGATCCTACCACATGCTCAAGTCCCTATCCCTTTATGGAGGCATTAGGGTAGATGGGAATACTAGAGCAATTGAAGCAAAATGATATGATTCTCTCCCTCTCTCCCCCCTTAAAAAAAGAAAATCATTATAATTTTAATTATTATAAATAGATATCTTGCTAAGGCTATATATGAGCTAACATGACCGATCCCAAGCAAAACTGTTAATTTCAGCTATATGATTGAAGAGTTGAAGATACATGACTAACACTTGGGCAATCCAAGAAATTATACATCCAAGGACATATAAAAAATAAGCCTTGACATAATTGTCAAATAGCTCTTCTGAATGGTGGTCTTCAAGTTTACCTTTTATCAATGGACGGTTGGCAAAATTTTTTTAGATAGGGAACATTGACGATGGAAAGATTCACTAGCTTGGTTGGGTTAAATGTACAAAATCCAAAAGTAGTGGCGAATTAGCGTTTAAAGAAATCGAAATTCTAAACTTAGCAATGCTGGAGAAACAAATATAGAGACTTCTTCGTAATCCCAATAGTTTGTGGGTAAAAGTTTTCACACTACTTTGCCCATGGCAATTTGTAATTTTTAGACTGAAACCAAGGTGACAAAGCTTCTTGAATATGGAAAAGTTTTCTAGAAGCTAGGGATGCTATTTGGGGCGGCCTAAGATGAAATATTGGCAATGGAAAATTTGTGCTTATTTGGGACGATCCTTGGATCCACACCTTAAAAGGTTTCAAAGTATTCTCTGAAAAATCAGATGATGTACACGTCTTCGAAGTCATTGACCTTATCAACAATAACTAAAGGAAATGGAATGCTGGACTGCTACAGAGCATTTTCTAGGTAAGTGAAGAAAATGCCATTCAAAATATAACTATTGGTCCTTCTAATTTTGTAGATAAATTGATTTGGCACATGAAAAAATCTAAATCGTACCCTGTCAAATCTGTCTACCATTGGCTCAAAGAGAAAAAGGAAATGAAAGTGAGTGATCCTTGCTTCAGCACTTCAGTAGATCACGACATCACTTACTGGAACCAAATTTGAAACATAAAGCACCCCCGAAATCATCAATTTCCTTTAGAGAGTAGCTTCAAACTCCCTGTCAAACCAAGTGAACTTTCGGAAAAGGAAGGCATCTCCCTTGCCAATATGCAGGATATACAATCAGTCTCCTGAGACTACTATACATATGTTTTTATCTCCTGTCCTCGTGCAAGAGCTATTTGGTTTATCAGTAATTATGGCTACATTCCTCAAGATTCTGGCTCTACCTCTTTTATTAGGTGGTGGCATCCTATATTTAAAGAGTTTAATAAACTGGATGGAGATAACTATTGATCGAAATAGTTATATTATGTTGGAATATTTGATTTGAAAGGACAAAAATGCTTCAATCGACCAATCCGAGCTCAGATCAGCCACAAACCTTTCTGCTAACAATGGATCTGTCATGAATCTACATAAATTTATTGTTTAAGTTAGTAACAATCGAACTCTAGTATGTTCGTATTTTTTGTGGGTTAATATTAATTATTGGTTTGTTTTAATTTGTTATAAAACAAACTGAATAATATAGTTTAATGATTAGTAAATAAGTCTAATTAAATTGTGATCAAATGAGTTAGGGGCTTATGATACCATTAGTGGGCTGATATAAAAGACGGTTTATGTAGACCTAATTTAACATGGACCTTTGATGGATGAGTCTGTTAAATTTATTATAAATAGATTAAGTTCTCTCTCCTATTTTCATAACCCTAACTCTAGTTGTTACACTCATTAGTAGTCGTCTTGAGAGAAGGTCAAGAAGAAAAAAAGTTAATTCACGTTTTCAATCCTTCTGATCTATTTCCTTCAATGTTTAATTTCAGTGGTTGTAATTATGGCTCAAAGCAATTTTGGATCTATTGCACAAACAGGTACACAATTTATTTCCGCTTAACTATAGATTGATATTCTAAATTCATGTACTAGATTCTAAACATTTGCATGTGGTATCAGAGCTTGTAGACTGTACATATTTTAGAACCATAAATATTTTATTGTATTGATAATTAAAAAAAAAATTGGCCAGAGTGAGGGCATCCCACCATAGTCAATTGTTTTTTGATATATTTAATTTGCCTCTATCGTCATATTCTATTAGTTCAAACGGTTGGTGATGTGAGCAAGACATAAGAGGTATCGGGTTCGAAACCCGTGTTAGCCAAAACCTTTCTTGTCTGGCAATTTTTTCGTTCTTTTCTTTTCACAACTCAAACAACCAGAAGCCTTTTTTTTTTTTGTTCCAAACCTAACTCTCTCAAAATGAGGCACACTCCCCATCCTCGACTTCGGATGCCGACATATAGCCATCCTTACCCGAACTCAAGCCTCAATTTTTGTTCCAATTTCGTTCACAAACAACAACCCACAAAAGGACCAATTGAAACAAATTGAAGATTAAAACTCATTCCCAAAACAAGAAACCCGATTGATAGATTGAAGTTGGATGTTTCTTTGTTTGTGTTGATTGTTTTTTATGCTGTTTGGTTTGCAATTGTTTGATTTGTTTGTTGATGGTGTTCTTGTTGCACAAACGTTTAGGTCATGTATCTAGATAAAGAATTGAAAGACTAGTGAAAGATGACATTCTTCTTTCTCTTGATTTTAAGGATCTAGATGTTTATGTGGACTGCATAAGGGGTAAATTAACTAAGATTAAAAAGCAAGGTGTTAATAGAAGTTCAGATCTTCTAGAGATTATTGATACTAATATTAATAGACCTCATTCACCTAGTATTTGTGGCAATAAATATTTCATTACCTTTATTGATGATTTTTCCCGTTATGGATATTTATACTTAATAAAGAAGAAATCAAATGTCATTGAGATGTTCAAAATTTTCAAAACTAAAGTTGAGAAACAATTAGGAAAGTCATTAAAATTATGAGGTCTGACCGTGAGGGTGAATATTATGGCAAATATAATGAGATTGGGCAGCATATGAGATCGTTTGCCAAATATTTGCAAGAATGTATAATAGTTGCTCAATACACCATGCCTGGTAGTCCTGAACAAAATGGTGTCGTTGAAAGGTGCAATCATACTTTGAAGGATATGATGAGGAGCATGATGAGTATGCCTAACTTACCTGAATTCTTATGGGGTGAGACTATTAAAACTTTATATTTAAAATTGTGTCCCTAATAGTACCTAAAACATCTTTTCAATTATGGACTAGTAGAAAACATAGTTTGGACCATTTTCGTGTTTGGGGTTGTCCTGCTGAGGTTAGAATATATAATCCAAATGAGAAAAAGACTGACCCCTAGAACAACTCATTGTTACTTTATTAGGTACCCAGCCCATTTTAAAAGATACAAGTTATATTGTCCTACACGTGGTATAAGAATTGTAGAGTCTATGACTATGAAGTTTTTTGAGATGGATGTTATTGATCTAGACATTTCTCAATCGCCTATTCATGGTGTACAAACTGAAATTACAACCATTTCTTTACCTTTATTTCATGAAAGAATTACAAGGGTTCCTATTCATGTAGGTGGGGATGGTGAAGGTGCATTTGATCTTCTTCCTCCTATTAAGAATCCTCCAGAGCCTGTTGTAATTGAATCATTACCTGTTAGAAAGTATATTATGGCGAAAAGGTCAATAATTTTAGATGATTATGAGGTTTATCTTAGTGAAGGAGATTATAATATAGGTCATGTTATTAATCTTGTATCTTATGATGAGACTGTTAATAGTATTTATTCTGATTTGTGCATTGATGCTATAAAAGATGAGATGACATCAATGAATCATAACGAAGTTTGGGAACTAGTGGAACTTCTTTTTAATAATAAACCCATAGGTTGCAAATGAGTATTTAAAACCAAGAAGGATTCTAAAGGAAATGTTAAGAAATTTAAATCCAGATTGATTGCTAAGCGGTTTACACAGCGTGAAGGTGTTGATTATAATAAGACTTTTTCCCCTATTTCCTCTAAAGATTCCTTTAAGATAATTATGGCTTTGGTTGCTCATTTTGATTTAGAGTTACATCAAATAGATGTCAAGACGATATTCTTAAATGCTAAATTGGGTGAGGAAGTTTACATGGTGCAACTCGAGGGTTTTAAAAAAAGTGGTAAAGAACACTTAGTTTGTAAGCTGAAGAAATCTATTTATGGTCTTAAACAAGCTTTTCGTCAATGGTATCTCCAATTTGATGAGGTAGTCACTTCACTTGATTTTACAGAGAACAAGATAGATCAATGCATTTATCATAAGATTAGTGAGAGTAAATTTATATTTTTTGTTCTTTATGTTGATAATATTTTGTTGGCTAGTAATGACATGAGGATGATTTGTGAAACTAAGTAGTTACTCTCTAGGACTTTTGATATGAAAGATCTTAGAGAGATATCTTTTGTCTTGGGTATTAAGATTTATCGTGATCAGTCTCGTCATTTATTGGGTCTCTCTCAAGGAGTCTATATTGATCGTGTGCTCAGTAGATTCAATATGCAATCTTGCAAAGGTGGTGATACTCCTATAGTGATAGAAGATAAATTTAGTAAAGAACAATGCCCTAAAAGTGATATAGAGAAACAAACCATGAATAAAATTTCTTATGCAAGTGTAGTTCACAGGTTGATGTATGCTCAAGTGTGTATAAGACCAAATATTACAAACGTAGTTGGTGTTCTTGATCGATATCTTTCTAATTCTGAGTGAGATCATTGGATAGTTGCTAAGAAAGTAATGAGATACTTGCAAAAGACGAAGGATTATATGCTCGTTTATAGGCGGGTGGATGATCTTGAAGTAGTGGGATATTCAGATTCTGATTTTGCAGGTTATCAGGATGATATGAAGTTCATTTTGGGTTATATTTTTATGCTTACCGGTGATGCTATTTCGTGGAAGAGTGTTAAACAAACACTTACAGCTTCTTCTACTATGCAAACTGAGTTTGTTGCTTGTTATGGAGCTAGTACTCAAGTTATATGGTTAAAGAATTTTATTTGAAGGTTATTTTGTGGTCGATTCTATTACTAAGACACTTCAAATCTATTGTGATAATAATGTTGTTGTGTTCTTCTCTAAGAACAATAAAAGTTCGAATGATTTTAAGCATATGAAAATTAAATATCTTACAGTCAGAGACTTAGTAAAAAAAGAGACATTGAGATTCAGTACATTAGTATTGATTTGATGTTAGCTGATTCTCTAACCAAAGGACTTAGACCCATAATTTTCAAGAAACATGTTTGTAATATGAGTGTTGTAGAGTCTTTTGATGTGTTTGGTTAGTAGGAGTTTTATGCTTGTGATTGAACATCTAAGTTAGATAATTTTGCTACATTGCTTATTCATATATATTTATTTATATAAGTTGAGTATTTTTTGGTTGTTTGTTATGCATATGTGCACATTCTATATATGTAGCATGCTATAAGTTATGCATGATATGCTTAAGATAAGTGCTTAAGATTAGTGTAATTATCTTAAAATATATTTATTAGTTTCTAATTATGTTTCTGGAAACAAAAGCTAAAACATATATTGTGCGTATTTTCAAAATGGAAATAAAAGTCTTATTGTGAAGCCTTGTGAATTTCTCTTGCTCGTTTGAGCATGTGTGAAAGAAAAATATTTGGAGAACTGATAAAAAAATAGTGTATTGATCACATGTGAGTGCTATTTTCTTGCTACACTATCATATCGGAACCCAGGTCGATTAAATTGTCAATATTTGTGACTATAGATTAGTACAATGTCAATGAGGGGTATAATTACTGTCATGATCCTATATTGATAATTTAATGTGGACATAATTATGTTTAAGGTTTATCAATAAACTATATGTTTTCTAAAATTATGTGGCTACATTTGAGTTTAAAGTATTCAGTCTGAGAGTTGTTTTTAAGAATATTTTTAAAACATAAAATTGTCATAATTAATATTACTCAAGTGGGAGAATGTTAGAATTTTTTATAGGCTAATATTAATTATTAGTTTGGTTTAATTTTTTATAAAACAGATTGAATAATATAGTTTATTGATTAGTAAGTAAACCCAATTAAATTATGATCAAATGAGTTATGAGCTTATGACACCATTAGTAGGCCGATATAAAAGACGGTCTGCGTAGGCCTAATTTAACATGAACCTTTGATGGGTGGGTCTGTTAAATTTATTATAAATAGGCTAAGTCTCCTCTCTTGCCTTCATAACCCTGACCCTAGTTGATACACCCATTAGTAGCGGTCTTGAGAGAAGGTCAAAGAGAGGAAGACTTAGCTCTCGTTTTTAATCCTTCTGATCTATTTTCTTCAGTGTTTAATTTCAGTAGTTGCAATTATGGTTCAAAGCAATTTTGGATCTACTGCACAAACATGTACACAATTTATTTCCGCTTAACTATGGATTGGTGTTCTAAATTCATGTACTAGATCCTAAACTTTTACATAGCACCCACAATTTAGAGCCCTCCTCCCCCAGGATGGATTAAATTCAACTCTGAAGTATTATGAAAGAATCACTCCCCATCTACCACCATTGTGGTTACAATAAGGAATGATAGAGGTGAATTAGTGGTTGACAAACCAAAAGAGTTATTTCTAATTTTGCATTCAAAGGTGAAGCTCTAGAACTCAAAGATGCCATTACTGTAGCAGACTAGTTAGGCTTTCAAAATACTATTTTTGAGTTTGATTCGACTTCACTATGGGATATTGTTAATATCGGCTACGATTTGGAACCACTAGTAGGTGAGATTCATAAGAAAATTAACACTATTTGTTAATTATAACCTTAATTATGTGAGTAGATTAACGAAGAAATATGTCAATTGTACAACCAAATTACATGATAAGGAAGGTTGTTCATCTAGTTGAGTGACTAACCCTCCCCTAATCTTATCTTTATTGTATGTTGATGCTTGTGGGACTCCTTCTTAATGAATTTATTTTCAACTTATGTTCAAAAAACAACTCAAGGTTTTTCCTTGCAAAGTTTTAATGGCATTAATTCAAACTCCAGTCTAAAGAAATAGCCTCACTTTCTTTTTAGAGGCAACTTTAAATTTGTTTGGGAGATCATTTTATTTTAGGAATAAAAGAAAGGAAAACATAGGACTTATTTCTCTCTAATCCTTAAATCATTTCAGCATTCATAAGAAAGTGGATTACAAAAGTTAAAAGGAGTGAAATACAAATAAAAGTTATCTTATTTGTGAATTTTTTTTTTATTATAATATAAATGTGAGTAAATAAAAGTAAAAATTTACATTTGTTTACCTTGAAACATTCATTTTTCTTAACTCATAAATTAAAGATTATAGACTGAAATGAAAGATTTAAATAGTTTATAGAGATTTTAAATAATGGTCTTGTACTCCTAATATGGACGTTGTTAGCTCATTTCATATGTTTGTTTTGTTTGATGGTTTGATGATAAAGAACCAGCTAAAAGTCTCACCTTAAAAACTCTTTATATGAATTATTACTTTGTTAAAACAATTTTAGAAATCAAATTGTTGATCAAAAGATTAGAACCCTAAGAAAACTAAATCCTTAAAATCACAATATTGAAGACGCCACAAAGGTTGATCACTCATTTGATAAGTCTAATTTTGTGATCTACCAGTAACACAAGAAAGCAAAGCATAAACTTGCTAGAACTCAATAAAATTGATTAAGGATTCATCCTTTCTTGTAATACAAGATGATGCCTTATAAAGAGAGTTTTCCTGCATGGAAAACGGTTTTATATTCCTAAACAAAGTTATATCTAAGTAGAAAATATATTATAGACAAGATACTTGCTAAAAAGGAAGCAAAAAAAAAAAAAATCTCAAAAACGGCTAAAAAGAAGAATCTCTAATTACAGCTCGAGATGCACAATTATGCATATGGTCATGCATTTGCGTAATCCTGATGGGCTTGTCATTCGTCTTCGATACACTACCATACAGATGGTCTTGCGTCTACTTTCTATTCAATATTGTCACTTTGAAGCATGGTTGTATGCATAGCTATGCTTCTTGTGTGCATGATTGTGCTTCCTGTGCACATAGTTGTGCACCAAGTTTCTACCTCTAAATAAGTTTCTTTTGACTTGTAGTTTTCTTCTTGAGTTCCTCCCATGCAATTAAGGCATAAAGGACTTGATTTTGATTTGAAGAATATACTTGCAACTCCATGATCAATACTTGCAAAGTTTCTTTCATTTTTTTAGTTTTGGCCCTAGTCATTGGACCGCCAATTCCTTGTAACGGATCTTGGAAAGGTTTGTTAGCATTTTGATCTCCATCATTTGATGTATGTAAAGGCTCGTCCATCTAGTATGGAGTTTGAGATTTTCACCACTTGCCATTTAGTGGTTTGGTATATACGTAATAACCATCTCCATGGCGATCCATCTTTGCCAAATTCTTCAATCTATAACTGGTATTATATTATGATTTTAGGATTTTCATGCAATCAGATCCTCATTAATATCAAATCAACATACTACAGTGGGTGTGAGTAGTGGTTGGATTTGGCATGGTCAAAGAGTTTTCAAGCTTAACATCGATGTCACATTTGATGAGAATACATGTTGCATTGGTATTGGAGCAGTAATTTGGAATGATCATAGGTAGTGTGTGGCAACTTTGTCTATAGTTGATTGGTACTTAGGTGGGGGAGCTAATTGTTGTAAGGGAAAACCTTCAATTAGCTCTAGATTATGGAGTTATGGGTTTTGATGTTAAGTCAGATGCAAGTAATGTTATATTATTGATCCAAGAATACTCTTCTATAATAGAGATGGAGAATTTGGTTTTGGATGTGCATGCTCTTGCTGACATTACCTAGGTCTATTGCTTTCAAGCTATCTCTAGGACATGTAATATGGTTGCTCATGTATTAGGAAATGAGAGGAGAAATAGTAAATGTCGTAGTATTTGGCTTGAGGACAAAGACCCTTTTTGGTTTCGTAATCTTGTTTCGATAGACTATCATAGTTCTGATTAGGAGTTTCTTTTGTAATCAGGTTGCACTCATTTTCTTTGCCAAAGTTTTATCACACTGGGTTTTTCTTGGTAAGATATTTTTAATGAGCCAACCCTGATATTGTTTCTTTTTCCTAGCAATGATATTATTCTTTTCTCTCAAAAAAAAATTTTATTTAAAAATTCTCAAATAAAATGAAATTAATTAACCTCATTTACATTATATTCTATTATTCTTCTAAAAAAAACTCCCAATATGCAAACTCTAATTACTTACACTTCAATTGAGGTATTAAGGGAAATAAGGAATTATTATTATTATTTCAGAATTTGTTTATTTCATGAAAAATACTTGGTTATGAAAATTATTTTTGAAGAAAAATATTTATAAACAATATATTTTTTAATGTTTGAAATATATTATAAAAATAACAATTTTCTTTTGATTTATAAGATTATAATAAAATTTAGATCACATATATTTTATATTTATATTATTTATTATAAAAAATTTTAGGTTCTAGTAATCACTAATAACCACCATAAGTAATAGTTAAGAATAGTAGCGATAATAACTATATATATTTACATGATTTATTTTTCATTTAAATGAATTTGTTAACATTCGAAAATGAATTCTCTTTTGAAGAGTAGTCATTTTCTTTAAAATGACTTAATTTTTCATTAATTTGAAAATTACTTTTTTTTCATTAATTTTCTTAAGCACGCCAAATATCAATAAATATATAAAATATTTTTTAAAAAATATTTCTGCAAAAATAAATATAGTCTTTTTTTTTCAATATTAAAGATGTTTTTATATATCTATGACTTCAGTTTAACGAACCTTTCCTCTTTCTTCCAAAGAAACCTTTTCATGTCATTACTTAAACGAAACTCCATTCTGTTTATGTTCACTCCATCAAATAAAGGCTAAGCCGGCAAACAACTTTTCTGATCATGACTAGACCGGGCCGGACCCGACTTCAGTTTCGACCCGGACCTCTTCGAGAAGACCCAAGCATGGTCAAACCCCGCCTAAAGAAACCGTGACAACAAACAATCCAAGCTAACTCGATCGAACCAAACAAGACGGTCCAGCCAGCCACCCGCGGCTAGGCCCGCACTCGATTATAAATAACCATCATTACGTTAAAACAACTCCCCTTTACTCTCCTCCCACTTTCTCTCTAACCTGCTCTGGCCCCCTTCCATTAGAGAGAGAGAAAAGTCAGAGAGCGAGAAGAAGGGTTAGCATTTCGCCCATCGATTCGATCATTTCTCTCCCCATCTCTTTAATTCCGACAAGATACGGTCAGGTAGGATCCATCTCTGCTCTCATTTCCTTAATTAGTAAACAAAATTAATTATGAGGAAATCTTAATCGATGTTCTCCAGATCTGAATCTATTTCTTATTCCACTGCTGTTCACTACCTAGCTGAGTGGAAAATTTAGGGTCTGTATGTGCTCTGTTTGGTAGCTGATAAAACGGTAGGGAGTTATAAGATATTTCCTTTTGCATGTTTGTTTTGCTGTCTCCGGTAAGATCTGGCAGGCTGGTAAATCCCCCCGCTTGTACTAATTTTGGTGTGTTTGGTCTCTTTTCCCTTTTCTCTGTTGTTGATGGATTGGTTTAGGTTTTGATGCTATCGCTTGGCTGTTTCCAGTTGTTGTCTATGAACTTAAAATTGAACGACGGAAATGATGGGTAGATTTAATAAACAAAAAAAAATTCTGAATTGAATTTGATAGAGCATGATAGATCTTTAGTAACCATTATTTATGTGTTTTCTTCAGTATTTTCTCATGTTATTATTTATGTGTTTTCTTCAGTATTTTCTCATGTTTAAATGCACCACCGTGCTTGACTTTGTGATTGATTATTTTAGATATTGATTTGCTTGTATGTTATTTATTTGTTTGTTTTTTTTTTTTTGGGTTATGGTTGTACAGGTGGGTTCCTGTGTTATGGCTGCTACTGCAACTGCTTCCTCTACTGGTCCACGATATGCGCCTGACGACCCTACTCTACCCAAACCATGGAGAGGCCTAGTTGATGGTAAAACTGGTTACCTTTATTTTTGGAATCCTGAGACTAATGTCACCCAGTATGAGAGGCCTATTACTGCCTCAGCTCATCCATCCAAGTCTTCTTCGACGCCTATAAGCTCTTCAGTTCATGTTCAGCAGTTGTCTCACCATCCCTATAGCCCTGTTAGAGAAGTTGCTAGGTATGACAGAAGCAACAATGGTGGATCAAAACCTGATACTGTAGATGGAGCAAAGACTAGCCAGGCATGTGTTCCATTTCATTTATGTGTAGACTTGTTACTTGTCCTTGTGATCAGTTACTGTGATATGATGAACACTTTGGTGATAGATACGTTATTTCTAAAGTGTGTTTTTAGAAGAATGTTTACTTATGCTGATCACTGCTTGTTCTGACATCATTTTCTTAAATTTTGCACCAGAGTGTCAGAGGTGGACCAATACAATCTCAAAATGTCCAAAGTGGAACAGCTAATGGGTCTGGTGGATCCTCTGCTAGAGGGCATGGATCTTCAGCTGGAGGAAGCGCATTGTCTTCAGAGGCTTATCGTTTTCGGCATGAAATCACTGTTACTGTGAGTTCAGATAATCTTTTTCATAATTTTTATTTTTCTTCTTCTTATCCATTGCATATGCTGCATCTATTTACTGGTTTTATTTGTACATATGTGAGGAATGAATTATGAGCTCTTTGTCAATTTAATTATGATAAGTAAAGAATTCACTAAAATGGAAATCGGTGTACAATCTGAACACAAGAAAGATGGAATAAAAAAATTCTACCAGATAAAAAGCATCAGCTAAAGCCTGTACACAATTCCAAATATAAGGGTTCCCTTCCAAGTATTTGGTTTGAGCATGGCAATTACTTGTTAGTAATAGCTTCAGTTATTTGGTACTTGTAATATTTTGAACAGCCAAACTTATAAAACCTTAATTTTGTGCCAGTTTTAATAGATGTTTTGTTGGGACAGTGCAATTGCTGTGACATTCTGTGGCACAGAATAGTAAGTAATATGTATGCCAAAACTGGTCTATGAGACAGAATTTGTAGAATGGTATCTGTGCTCGCTGCAATCTGTGCCAACCCCATCGCACTCTTCCTCTCTTTCTTCTATTTTTTCCCTCTTTTTTTTTTTTTTTTTTTTTTACTTTTCCTAACTTATTTTGTTGTATAGCGGCCTTAAAATTCTCTTTTTACATCAGCAATTATTAGGTCTGCACTATTTCTTTCAATTTATCCTAGCATGTGGTTGAGTGGATGCCAGATCTACATTCATTTTTCTGCTTGTTGCCTATGGCAATTTGTTTTGTTACCTAGTTAGTTCTCTGGTGGAGATTTGGTGAACTGTTTTATGGTTGCTAATTTTTTTAAGCCATGATTTTTAGGGAGCTGATGTTCCCCCACCTCTCACATCGTTTGATGCTACTGGCTTTCCTTCTGAAATTCTGAGAGAGGTAATGACTTCTGCTTTTCTTATTGTATATTTCTGCGTGCAATTCTGGCAGTCCAAAGTTCTTGTAAGTTAGCAAAACTATGAACTTGTT
This sequence comes from Omphalea diandra, assembly GCA_949677035.1. Lineage (NCBI taxonomy): Eukaryota > Viridiplantae > Streptophyta > Magnoliopsida > Malpighiales > Euphorbiaceae > Omphalea > Omphalea diandra. The sequence continues at coordinate 35,816 of CATIWR010543537.1, forward strand.
TTTTGTGCAAAAGTTCTATGATTGCTGAAAGTCTATTTTTGAGTTTCAGATTCGTTAATACTTTTGCCATCTGTACTTTTTGTCGCAGGTGCGATATTTGCTCCTGGAGGAGCTAATGTCGTACGCTGTGCTGCCCTCTCTTTGGGGGCCTTGCATATAATTTGGAGCGCCCTTATACGGTCAACCAATTTTTGGGAAGGGCTTTCCGAATCACCCAAGTTTCGTGGCTCGGACTGCCTTTGGTGATGATTTATTCTGCCACTTGGTCCAATCGGAAGAAGAGGCCTCCTCCTGCTCCAGCTTGCATCAGCAAGCATTTGCCAACCGCATATGGGGGATGATGCTTCTTCTACCATTAGCCACTGCTCTATGAGTCTAAAAGAAAATCAATCAGAAATCTTGAAGCCAGTATCTTGGCTTATGGGGATTGCTGGATTTTTGCTTTTTCCAGGTACACAATGCAGGGTTCTCTGCCCCAACTCCAATTCAGGCACAATCATGGCCAATTGTTTTGCAGAGCAGAGATATAGTTGCCATTGCTAAGACAGGGTCGGGTAAGACCCTAGGTTACTTAATTCCTGGATTTATTCATCTCAAGCGCTGCCGTAATGACCCTCAGCTGGGTCCAACTGTATTAGTTTTGTCACCAACAAGAGAATTGGCAACACAGATACAAGATGAAGCTGCGAAGTTTGGAAAATCATCAAGAATTTCTTGCACGGTATGCTACTTAAGGCTATTATTTTTTATATAGTTAGGTACAAAGTTCTGAACATGTTTATGTCACAGACATCTTTTTGAGATTTTCATTTTGTTTGAGTTGATTTCATTGCATTAATGCTCGTGCAGAAACATATGCCTTAAGAGTGAAGAAGTGTTTCTTGAAAATGAGTTCTTTTTGAATTGTCATGCTATCTTCCCTTAGTGCAATTGTGATCAGGCATTACTGCTTGATACGCTTTATCTGCCTCTTAGCCTGTTGCTAAAAATGTGCTTCCCAAGAAATATTATATATCTCTTCCACACTCGGAATAACTGAACCGTGAAACAGTTTCAGGTGTTGGAGGAAATTTATTATATAGGAATTTATGGCATCCATATATTCATGAATTCTTTCAGTCAGTTTGTAATTGATAACACCTTGATTTTGTATTTTCTCTTAGCAATTGTAGGAACTATCAGAGTATTTGGATTGTTTCTTTTTCTATATGTTATTGACACTTGGTATGATGTTGTATTGAAGTGTTTATATGGAGGAGCACCAAAGGTTCCCCAGTTGAAAGAACTAGACAGAGGAGTAGATATTGTGGTTGCCACTCCTGGCCGTTTGAATGACATTCTCGAGATGAGGAGAATTAGCCTCAGCCAAGTTTCTTACCTTGTGCTAGATGAGGCTGATCGCATGTTAGATATGGGTTTTGAACCTCAGATACGGAAGATTGTAAAAGAGGTGCCTGCACGTCGCCAGACCCTCATGTACACGGCAACTTGGCCAAGGGAAGTTCGGAAAATTGCAGCTGATCTGCTGGTTAATCCTGTTCAAGTTAATATTGGCAATGTTGATGAGCTTGTGGCAAACAAGTCAATCACACAGGTCTTAACTGTTGCTATTCTTGATGTAGTTTAAGCAAATATAAATATTTCTGCTCTAGTCTTGAAAACTTTTTCTTCCCACTTATTCTAAATTTCTTTAGATTTTTACAAGTAATTTGATGCAAGGAGATAGTCATTGAAATATTTTAATTGTCAAATACTTTGCTTATGTTTTCTTGCAGTATGTTGAAATACTGGCTCCCATGGAGAAACACAGAAGGTTGGAGCAGATATTGCGTTCTCAAGAACCTGGGTCAAAGATTATTATTTTTTGTTCAACGAAAAAGATGTGTGATCAGCTTGCTCGCAATCTTATGCGCCAATTTGGAGCAGCTGCTATTCATGGAGACAAATCTCAAAGTGAGAGAGATTATGTTTTGAGTCAGTTCCGCATGGGGAGGTCTCCAGTGCTTGTAGCCACTGATGTTGCTGCTCGAGGGTTGGACATTAAAGACATCAGGTTGGTCACCAGGCAGTATTATGGTCATTTTCTTTATTTTGGCTAAGAAGTTAGTATTTTTAGGATTTGAATAATCGCTGTGACCATGGAATTTGTTAGTATAATTGGCTTGAAGGGGCAGTCAATGTCATGGATCCTATGCCTTTATGGGTGTAATTGCAAGTTTTTTTTTAATTGTTTTCTCCATTTAATAGCTTTATGCAAATGTCTCTCTTGATAAAATAAGTTTGCACAAATGTTAATGTGAAAGAAGTTCAGGGTGCAAGCGGATCTTTGCTTCATAGAATTATCAAGTGGAGCAAAATTTGATGAACTTGAAAAATGTCTAAAGAAATTACGTTGCTGGGAAAAAAGATGGGGAAATAAATGAATCAATGTATATATGCATCACTAACCTGTAACCAACTGAGAATTGGGAAGGACATTTGCACCACCTTTATGATTTATTCTCAAGTTTTCTTCCAATCAATCATGGCCACTTTATTGCAATATTCTTTTTTGTATTTCATACTGTGTTATTTTTGCTGTTGTGATTGAAAAAGAAATCACTGAGATAATTAATGGATAATTTGTGATAGGGTGGTGATCAACTATGATTTCCCAACTGGAGTGGAAGATTATGTTCATAGGATTGGAAGGACCGGGAGGGCAGGTGCTACTGGAGTTGCTTACACGTTCTTTGGTGATCAGGATGCTAAGTATGCTTCAGATCTCATTAAAGTCTTGGAAGGGGCAAGCCAGCGAGTTCCTCCAGAAATTCGCGAGATGGCTTCTCGTGGTGGTGGGATGGGCCGACCTAGACGTTGGGGCTCTGGTCCAGGTGGACGTGATGGGGGACGTGGTGGACGTAGTGATTTTGGGTATGGTGGAAGGGATGGAGGAAGAAGTAGTTGGGGGATATCTAATTCCTCCTCTGCCAGGCCAGAAAAGGGTGGAGGTCGCGGATATGACAATGAGTCACGAGATAGGTTTGTAGCTACCTCTGAGTTTCTTCTTATGATCTGGACTGCCTTGGAAAGTGAAGCGGTTTTATTAATTTTTTTTTTCAAAGAAATGGGAAGCATGTTTTAACCTTTGCCTGTATGTCTTTCTTTCTCTCTTTTTTAATGAGAAGCATTGTGGATTGGGTAGATTAGGTTCATTAGATGTAGCTTATCATCACCAGTTGCACCACTATTTGCTTTCATTGCTATTTCAATTTGTCATGTTTTGTCCTTTTAAATTTTGTGTACTGTTTTTTGAACTCTGAATTTCTTTTTATATTATGACAAGGGGGATTGAATTTAGTACTTTCTTTTGGAGAAAATGTGACTACCAATCTGGTTGTCTATTGTTGATTCTTAATTAACTTTAAAAAAATGCCATCTGCTGTATATGGACAGATATGAACGTGGGTACAACAATGGCTATGGTAGAGGTCGGAGTCGCAGCCGAAGCCCTGATAAGGGGTCAGGTTGGGGTGACCGTAGTTATCGCAGCTGTAGTAGAAGCCCTGATAGGTTTGACAGGGCACGGTCTCCAGTGCACAGTTTTCATCAGGCAATGATGGAAAGAAGTCGGGCATCACCACTGCCTCAAAATCATCGGGAAAGGTCAAGATCCCCCTATGGTGGTGGCAGCAATTCTCACAAGGAATCAAATCATAGTTTTCACCAGACAATGATGCAAAGAGGTAAGGCATCTCCAACCCCTCAAAACCAGCGCAAGAGTTCAAAATCACCCCCTTATGGTGCCGCAATGGCAGACAAAGGTCGGTTGTCATCATATGACACTCAGCAGGATCGAAGATCTCCTGGGAACGGACATGTGGACAGAGAATTTGATGATGGATGCCAATCTCGTTTTGGGGAAGAGGAAGAGGAAGGCATGATTCCAGCTGATGAAGATGGCATAATACCGCCAGATGATGAAGGCATGTATCAAGTGGCAGATAGAGATACCCGTTGGTCTAACTAGATCATGCCTTAATGATGGTTTGACCTATCCCCGGTGCCATCCCTTTGTCTTTCTTTTTGGGTTTTAGCGTTTTTCTTTTTTGGTTGTAGGGGAAATAGGTGAAACAGAGGGGAATGAAGGTGGGTAGCTGATTTTGGTGATGCTCCTTTTTGTTTGAAGGGGGTAGAGACGAAGCTAGGGTATCATCCTTTTTCTCACTGATTCCTTTTGTTGTTTTTGTTAGAAAGTTAAAAAGAAGGGAAAAGAATCGAAGTGTATGTATCTCGAGGATGAAATGTATTAAGATAATGGATATACAAATACCATGTATTTGCTATGTTATGTTAAACATTTCACTAGCATAGC
>CATIWR010543550.1:0-21064 GCA_949677035.1 Omphalea diandra
TTGACTTTGGGCCTTATTTCCTTGCTTACACGACTTGGGCTTCCTTTTACATGCATTGGGCTTCTTTTTACATGCCTTGGCTGAATTGGGTCATGCTTGGATGCTCTCCACAAGTTGGGCTCCATTGTATTAAATTAAGTGCTCCATTTAAAGAGTTTAAGCTCCCATCAGCTTTTAATTAGCTTCACACATCCTTTGCTCTTCTTGGGCTAATCAAAGTGTAATTCCTTATTGCATGAATTCTTTAATTACATCCTTAAACTCCTTTAGCCTTCCCTTTATGATTAGGCCTTAAAGTTGAAGTGGATCCTTTGCTTTAGCATTGGCTGTTTGCATCATAAGGGACAGCAAACCATTTAGGCAAAAGTGAGTGAGGAATTGCACGAGCTACCCAAAAAAAAAGTGAAAAGGAAGTGTATGTGTTTTTTGTATTAGAATTGCTAGTTAAAGGTCAAATAACTTCATCACATTAATAAAAGCAAAAGAAAGCTGAATTTTGCATGTGTAACTGTTTAAGCAAAATAAGTAAGGAATTGTTCGAGTTATGTCCCAATGATAGAATTGCAATTTAAACCTCAAACAACATCACCACATCAATAAGGGCGAAAGAAAGTGATAGATTACATGAGTAACCATTATCAAAAGTGAGTAAGGAGTTGCACGAGGTACCCAACAAATAAGTGAAAATGAAGTGTATGTGTTTTTGCATTAAAATTGCTATTTAAATCTCAAATAACATCATCACATCAACAAAAGTAAAAGAAAGTGAAAGCTTGCAGGAGCAACCATTAGCAAAAGTGAGTAAGGAAATCCACAAGTTATCCAATAAACAACTGAAAATGAAGTGTATGTTTTTTTATATTATAATTGTTATTGAAACCTTAGATAACATCACCACATCAGTAAAAGCAAAAGAAAGTGAAAGGTTACATGAGTAACCATTATCAAAAAGTGAATAAGGAATTGTGCGAGTTCCCCAAAAAGATGTGAAAATGAAGTTTATGTGTTTTCTGGCAATATAATTGCTAGTTAAACCTCAAATAACATCATCACATCAATAAAAGCAAAGCAAAAGTGAGTAAGGAATTACTCGAGTTACCCTAGAAAGATGTGAAAATGAAATGTATGTGTTTTTTGCATTAGAACTGCTATTTAATCCTCATATAACATTATCACATCAATAAAAGGAAAAGAAAGATGAATTTTGCATGAGTATCCATTTAAGCAAAAGTGAGCAAGGAATTGCATGAGTTACCCCACAAATATATGAAAATGAAGTGTATGTGTTTTTTTGTATTAGAATTACTTTTTAATCCTCGGATAACATCATCACATCAGTAAAAGCAAAGGAAAGCTGAATTTTACATGAGTATTCATTTACGTAAAAACGAGTAAGGAATTGCATGAGTTACCCCACAAAGATGTGAAAATGAAGTGTATGTGTTTTTCTCTTTAGAATTACTAATTAAATATTAACTAGCATCATCACATAAATAAAAGCAAAAAAAAAAAAAAGAAAAGCTAAAATTTTACACGTGTAACCATTTAAGCAAAAGTTAGTAAGGAATTACTCGAGTTACCCCACAAAGATGTGAAAAAGAGGTTTATGTGTTTTTTGCATTAGAAATTTTTAGTTAAACCGTAGATAACATCATCACATCAATAGAAGCAAAAGAAAGCTCAATTTTGCTTGTGTAACCGTTTAAGCAAAAGTGAGTAAGGAATTGGTCAAGTTACCCCACAAAGATATGAAAAACAATTTTAAGTGTTTTTTGCATTAGAATTGCTAGTTAAACCTCAGATAACATCATCACAACAATAAAAAGCAAAAGAAAGTTGAATTTTGAACGTGTAATCATTTAACAAAAAGAGAGTATGGAATTGCTCAACTTACCCCATAAAGATGTGAAAATGAAGTGTATGTCTTTTGGCAATAAAATTTCTATTTAATCCTCGAATGACATCATCACATCAATAAAAGCAAAAATTAGTGAAAGCTTGCATGAGTAACCTTTATCAAAAGTGAACAAGGAATTGCACGAGTTACCCAACAAACATGTGAAAACGAAGTGGATGTGTTTTTTCATTAAAATTGTTATTTAAGCCTTTGATAACATTACCTCATCAATAAAAGCAAAAGAAAGTGAAAAGCTTGCACGAGCAACCATTAGTAAAAGTGAGTAAGGAAATCCATGAGTTACCTATCAAACATGTGAAAATGAAGTGTATGTGTTTTTTGCATTAGAATTGCTATTTAAATCTCAGATAACATGATCACATCAGTAAAAGCAAATGAATACTGAATTTTGCATGACTAACCATTTAAGCAAAAGTGGGTAAGAAATTGCATGAGTTACCCCACAAAGATATGAAAATGAAGTTTTTATGTTTTTGGCATTAGAATTGCTAGTTAAACCTCATATAATATCATCACATCAATAAAAGCCAAAGTAAGATAAATTTTGCATGTGTAACTGTTTAAGCAAAAGTGAGTAAGGAATTCCTCAAGTTACCCCACAAAGATGTGAAAATGAAGTGCGTGTGTTTTTTGTATTAGAATTTCTATTCAATCCTCAAACAACATCATCACATCAATATAAGCAAAATATAGTGAAAGCTTGCATGACTAAGCCTTTATCAAAAGTGAGTAAGGAATTGCATGAGTTACCCAATAAACATATGAAAATGAAGTATATGTGTTTTTGGATTAAAATTGCTATTTAAACTACAGATAACATCATCTCGTCAAAAAAAGCAAAAGAAAGTGAAAGCTTGTACAAGCAACTATTAGCTAAAGTGAGTAAGGAAATCCATGAGTTACCTAACAAACATGTGAAAATGAAGTGTATGCATCTTTTGTATTAAAATTGCTTTTTGTACCTCGTATAACATCATCACATAAATAAAAATAAAAGAATTTGAAAGTTTGCACTAGTAACAACTATCAAAAGTGAGTAAGGAATTGCATGAGTTACCCCACAAATATGTGAACAAGAAGTCTATGTGTTTTTTGCATTAGAATTACTAGTTAAACCTTAAATACCATTATCACATCAATAAATGCAAAACAAAGTTGAAGTTTTCACATGTAACCGCTTAAGCAAAAGTAAGTATGGAATTGCTCGACTTACCCCACACAGATGTGAAAATGAAGTATATGTGTTTTTTGCCTTAAAATTATTATTTAATCCTCAGATAACATCGTCACATCAATAAAAACATAAAATAGTGACAACTTACATGAGTAACTATTATTAAAAGTGAGCAAGAAATCAGACGAGTTACCCAACAAACAGGTGAAAACGAAGTGGATGCATTTTTTCATTAAAATTGCTACTTAAACCTACGGTAACATCACTACATCAACAAAAGCAAAAGAAAGTGAAAGCTTGCATGAGCAACTATTAGCAAATGTGAGTAAGGAAATCCATGAGTTACCCAACGAACATGTGAAAATGAACTGTTTGTGTTTTTTGCATTAGAATTGCTATTTAAACCTCAGATGTTTGTGTTTTTTGCATTAGAATTGCTATTTAAACCTCAGATAACATCCAACATTAATAAAAGCAAAGGGAAGCTGAATTTTGTATGAATAACCATTTAAGCAAAAGTGGGTAAGGAATTGCATGAGTTAGCCTATAAAGATGTGAAAATGAAGTGTATATGTTTTTTTTGCATTAGAATTGCTAGTTCAACCTCAGATAACATCATCACATCAATAAAAGCAAAAGTAAGCTTAATTTTGCACGTGTAACCATTTAAGCAAAAGTGAGTAAGGAATTCCTCGAGTTACCCAATAAAGATGTGAAAATAAAGTGTATGTGTTTTTTACATTAGAATTACTATTTAATCCTCAGATAACATCATCACATCAATAAAAGTAAAATATAGTGAAAAGCTTGCATGAGTAACCATTATCAAAAGTGAGTAAGGAATTGCATGAGTTACCCAACAAACATGTAAAGAAAAAGTGTATGTGTTTTTTGCATTAAAAGTGCTATTTAAACCCCCAGATAATGTCATTACATCAACAAATGCACAAGAAATTGAAAGCTTGCACGAGCAACCCTTAGCAAAAATGAGTACAAAAAATCCATGAGTTACCCAACAAACATGTTAAAATGAAGTGAATGTGCCTTTTGTATTAGAATTGCTATTTAAACCTCGCATAACATCATCATATCAATAAAAGTATAAGAAAGTGAAAGTTTGCAGGAGTAACAACTGTCAAAAGTAAGTAAGGGATTGCACGAGTTAACCTACAAAGATGTGAAAATGAAATGTATATGTCTTTTGCATTCAAATTGTGAGTTAAACCTCATATAACATCATCACATCAATAAAAGGAAAAGAAAGCTGAATTTTGCACGTGTAACTGTTTAAGCAAAAGTGAGTGAGCAATTGCTCAAGTTACCCCATAAAGTTATGAGAATGAAGTGTATTTGTTTTGTGCATTAGAATTGCTATTTTATCCTCAGATAACAACATCACATCAATAAAAGCAAAAGAAAGCTGAATTTTGCATGTGTAACCATTTAAGCAAAAGTGAGTAAGGAATTGCGTGAGTTACCCCCATAAAGATCTGAAAATGAAGCGTATGGGTTTGTTGCAATAGAATTGCTAGTTAAACCTCAGATAACATCATGAAATCAATAAAAGCAAAAGACAACTGAAGATATAATTTAAGCAAAAGTGAGTAAGGAATTGCTTGAGTTACCCCCCAAAGATATAATATCCCTATCCACATTCATTAGCATTCTTACATGAACATATTTATTACATAAATAATTGACAATCCCACATGAACATATACAATGGATAAATGATCATTTTGATATGTGAATTGGATAAGCACGATGATGACACTTGCGCCATTACATTTGGGACACTTGAACATATATGTAATGTTTGCATCATTGCAAGACAAATTATCTTAGGTTGTGTGCATGTTATAACATCATAAATAATGGTTTTTTAGAGCTTATTTAAAAATATAAGGAGGATATGTGGATTAGAAGATGGATGGAGGTGATGAGGGTGTGAAGAAGAGGGACTAAAAGAGGAAAAGTGAACTTCAAACCAATGGAAATGAGACACTATGACTTTGTCTTATTCTAATAGATTTACAAATTGAATTTTTCATCCTTTAGTATCAGAATAGAGAGGATAAATAAGAGGGGTAGTAGAAGAAAAAGAGAGCTAGGAAAGATAGAAAGAAAGGAAGAATAAGAAGAAGAAGAAGAAGAAGAAGAAGAAGAAGAAGAAGAAGGAGAGGGAGAAGAGTGAGCTACCTAGGAAGGAATCCTAAGTTTTTCTAGTTCTCAAAAAATAGGTAAATTAATTTATCTTATATCTACATGAAATTCCTCCCTCATGACATATTAATCATGCATGGTTTCTAAGAATTATGAAGTATTTGAGGTAGAGCTCATGTATGAAAGTTGAAATTCAAAAGAAACAAGAGCTGATTATGTTGGTTTTGTTGTTAGAGCAGAATTTTGTACCCATAATTTCATAATGCTAGAAGAGGGATTATGGAAAGTGTAAAATATAAAAGTTAGAACTTTATGCCTCATATAGGTGATTGTAAAATTATTTTGCTTAATTTGGTGTGTGTGAGGAGATATGGCTCCCTCATTAGGGCTGGTTCACAAATAACTGAAATCACCTCAGTCTTTCTGTTGTCATTTATTTTGATGACCATATGTGTCGATTTAGACAAAGTGAAAAACATGAAATTTGTATGGTTATATCCCTTATAAATACCTGTAAAGAATTTTTGCGTGATTTATTTTGTGGAAATAGATATGGCTCATTGATTATGATTGACCCTAAACATAATGAAACTTCATTTGTCTTTTAATTTTGTTTTCTGAGAATTTGATGGCTATACATTCATAATATGATGATGTACCAAACTTACAAGTTGTATATTTATGTCTTATGTACCTACCTGTAATATAATTTTGCCAAATTTAACATGGTTGATGAGATACTATACCTTCATCATGACTGATTTTTAACATGTTAAAAACATGCTCACCCTGAGATTGTTCATTTTTTTTTGGTGACATTATAGACTGAATTAGACAATGAGTGAAACATGAAAAATGTTCCATTTTGTGTTTTGTAACTTCTTATAAATCTGTTTTGGAATTGGAATTCTACAATTTGAGATATACTCAATAATATAAGACCTACTCAAACTAAGATGACATCGAAATAGGGCAAAATTCAAAAATTCACCACATTTTTTATATGTCTTATATTGACTTGAAATTTGACTATGTTGTATCATTATGTGTCTAGTTTATTTGAAAAAAAGAATCAAGTCATTTGGATTAGTATATCTAGATAGATTGCTATGATAGTGTAGCAAGGTCAAGCTGCCATATAAGGAAAACATGCATAAACACTATGACCACTTTCATGGATCATGCCATAGTTGAATACCAAGCATTCATAATCATTTTGACATACTTATAACCATGTATGTATCAAATGTTAGGATCTCAACACTTTGAGGAAGCCCCATAGAGAGAACCAAACCTACCATAAAGGTTAGTCACATCAAAAGGTGAGTAAAAACCATAATTAGATTCTAATGTGTATGTGTGACAATTTTATGATGTCGTTATGTTCTATTACTTGTATATGTGATTGAATAGTTGCATTTTGCATGTGAATACAGGTTAAGTGAGAATTATATGTCTTAATGATTACTTGGTATACCATTGTGAATGAACACTTGCATATGAGACTAAAAGGATGTTGTGACTGACTTGTCAAACACTTACAAATCACATAGAAAAAGAGACCAATATGTCCTATTGGCGCATGTCATTGATCAAATGATTCACTTGTCATATGTTGGCCAATAAAATCAAATGTCACTTGAATCATATGAAATCCTGGGAGTAGTGTTTGCCTTGCAACGTCACGACAAAAATCAATCTATTTCATTTCCACTTGCATAGTAAATTCTTATACTTGTAATGCATCCTGATGATATTTGATTATTAGTTGTGCCATAAAAATCTGATTATTATTTTTATTCATTGAGTCGCTAATTACCAAATTGCAATTATGTTTTTCAGATACTAAAGCATAGGATTTGGATACTTGGTGCTTAGAGTTTTGCATAGTGATACATGGACCACAGGTCGTCAGCTGAATTCTATCTCTCTCTCTCTCTCCTTATGTCATGTACATATATATAGATAGGAACCACTTTATGGTCACTAGCCTTAAACATTTGTTAACATATATGTACATTAAATATATATTGGATTGTGTAAGTATAATGAATAAACATTTATGCATATGTATATTTGGACATGAGTGCCATGATTTGTAAATTAAAATGGTCGTTACAATTTTTGGTATCAGAGTGGGGATAGGTTCCATAGGACATACCTATGAACATGACATGATTTTTGCACTATTATGCATTATCATATGGCATAGTCTTATATGCCTAGAGGGCATTAATAGAGGGAAGTCACTGTAGTACCCATGGCTGACCAAGGAGAGAGGAATAAGTCGATTTGCATTCCATAGAAGTATCATGCCAACCATTAAGATATCAACTTACTAATAGAGTTAGATCTCCTACACATACTCATGCACAACACATATCTTGTGGGCAACCATAAGATAGAATTGGTGAACCAACAGTGCAGGGTCCAAAAATTCAAAGAGAAAAAAGGTATGACAAATTAAGAAAACAAGATGCAGTTGACTTCAGTGGTACCACAGATCCATCAATGGCAAAGACTTGGCTAAAAAGAACACAAAGAGTTTTGAATTTGATATGCATACCAGAAGAAAAGTTTGATTATGCAATATCGCTATTACAGGGAGATGCATATGATTGGTGGGAAACCATTCTAGGGAGTGATGTCCAACCTCCAATGCTTACATGGGATGATTTTCTTCATGAATTCAACAACAATTACATGCCAGAAGTGTACAAAGATAAAAGAAGGGAATTTCTAAACCTAAGTATGGGGAGATGACTATAGTCAAGTATGAGGTAAAATTTAATCAATTATCTCATTATGCATCCTTCATGGTGGCCACTACCAAGACAAATGTTGAAAGATTGAAAAGGGACTGAGATATGAGATCAGAAGAAAGATCACAACTGCAGATCTTAAAAGTTATACCAAGCTAAAAGCTGTTGCAATCAAGGTGGAAAGATTAAACAAAGAAAGGATAGAGCAACGAGTAAAAATAGGGTCTATTGAATTTATGGGAGATTTTAACAGAAAGAAAGGTAAACGTAGAGATTATATGCCATCACACTCTAGTGCTAAGGATGGTTACTCTAGTTATAGAGGCAGAGGATTATGAGTTTAATCATATACAGGTAGAGATCAAAGCCAATTTATACAACAACAACCCTCATGTGAACATTGTGGCAGTCAACATATGAGTGAATGTAGAAAATTGACTGGTGGATGTTACTTTTGTAGGTTATTTTATCATATGCTCTGAAATTGTCCTGAAGGATCTAAAATGTCAAAAGAAGGCCAAGGCAAAGGCAAAGCTACATAAGGTCCATAGTTGAAGTTTAAAAAGCAAGTGGAGTTAGGGTATCACTTGGCAGGGGGCAGAGCCAGAGGTAAAACAACCACAATTGACCAAGGTATAAGCTAATCAGAAGGTCAGAGTTCTAGTCCCCTGACACAGGCCAAAGTATTTGCCATGACTAGCAAGAAGTTGTTGCTGCTCGAAAAGTAATCACTAGTAAAAATTTTCTCCATAATTTAAATGTTGATGATTAATTGATCCTGGCACCACACATTTATTCATTTCATTGAACACAACATCACAATTGTGTAGTAAGCATTAACCTTTAGGTTTTAATCTATGTGTTGGTACTCCTTTAAATGATGTGATGATTATGGATAAGGTATGTCATGATTGTGTGATTCATATTGATGACATTGAGTTGAATGTTGATCTAGTACTGTTGCCACTCCATGAATTTGATATGATATTGGGTATGGACTAGTTGTCCAAATATCATGCAATAGCGAATTGTTTTACCAAGGAAGTTGTTTTGGAATGTCCAAATCATAAAAGTGTTATGTTTCAATAGGAAAGGCAAATTGTACATGTGTGTCTAGTTTATGCTATTAAGGCTTTTCATATGATTAAAAGTGGTTGTGAGGCTTATTTGGCACATGTGGTAGACATAAGGTTCATAAATGAATTACATGAGAATGTTTTCATGGTAAATGAGTTTATAGATGTGTTCCCAGCTGACTTACCTAGTTTACCACCTGATAGGGAGATAAAATTCACAATTGAGTTAGTCCCAGTAACTACATCGATATCCATTCCACCTTCTAGGATGGCTCCAGCTGAGTTAAGAGAATTAAAGACCTTATTACAGGAACTACTTGAAAAGGGATTCATTAGACCTAGTGTGTCACCTTGAGGTGCTCTAATATTATTTGTTAAAAAGAAAGATGGGACAATGAGGTTATGTATTAGTTACAAGCAGTTAAATTGGGTTACTGTGAAGAACAAGTATCCTTTACCAAAGATAGATGATCTGTTTGACAAGTTACAAGGAATACGAGTGTTTTCTAAAATTGACCTAAAATTAAGATATTATTAGCTAAAAATTTCAAACTCAAATGTACTAAAGACAACTTTTTGAACCAGGTATGGACATTATAAATTTTTTGTGATGCCATTTAGTTTGACTAATGTACCAGTTACATTTATGGCTCTTATGAACGAAGTGTTCCAACCTTACTTAGATAAATTTATAATTATGTTCATTGATGATATACTAGTGTATTCAAGGAGCAAAAAGGAGCATGAACAACATTTAAGGACTGTGTTGCAAATTTTAAGAGAAAAATAGTTATTTGCTAAATTAAGCAAATACGAGTTCTGGATTGACCATGTGGTATCTTTATGACATATAGTTTCTAGAAAGGGCATAAGGTGGATCCAAACAAAATTGAAACAATAATAAAATGGGAAATTCCAAAGAATGTTGGAGAAATATGAAGTTTCTTAGGAATAATTGGGTAGTATAGTCAATTTGTTGAGGGGTTTTCTCTTATAGTTGCTCCTTTAACTATGTTACTTCAGAAAAATGCAGCAATTTAGTGGTATAAAGCATGTCAGGATAGTTTTTATGAATTAAAAGATAGATTGACATCTGCTTTAGTGTTAGCCATTCCTACCGATAATGGAGGATTTGTAGTATATAGTGATGCCTCTCATAGGATGTGTTTTAATGCAACATGGTAAAGTAATTGCATATGAATCTAGACAATTAAAGCCTTATAAATGACCTAGAACTTGCTTTCATTGTGTTTGCTTTAAAAATATGGAGACATTATTTGTATGGAGAAACTTTTAGATATTTACATATTAGAAAAGCTTGAAGTATTTGATTAGCCAAAAAGAATTAAACATGAGATAGAGGCGACGGTTATAACTACTAAAAGATTATGATTGCACTATTAAGTATCACTTGGGGAAGACAAATGTGGTTATTGATGGTTTGAGCAGGAAATCAAGACGCAATGTAGCTCATTTATATGTACTTTCACTATCTTATTTAGTTCAATTATGAGCTATGAATATGGAACTAAACATACAAAAGAATGAGGTATTGATTCCTAATGAGGTATTGATTCCTAATTTTCAAGTGAGACCAATGTTGCATGATCAAATTAAAAAAGCACAAGGTAAGGATCCAAAGTTACATAGAATGATTGAAATGGTACAACTAGGGAGACATGGTGATTTTGATATTCGAAATGATTCCTTGATGTTGAGTTCTTATATTTGTGCACCTAATGTTGATAACTTACAAAGACCAATCCTAGAAGAAACACATAATGCTTCATATGCCATGCATCCAAGAATGACGAAAATGTATAATACCCTGTGATCTTTTTTTTTTAGCCTAAAATGAAGAAAGACATAACAATCTCTATTTCAATATGTTTAACTTATCAGCATATCAAAACAGAACATCAAGCACTAGCTGGAGAACTGAAACCATTAACGATTCCAATATGGAAATGCAAAAGAATAACCATTGACTTTGTATATGGGTTCCCAAAAACTTTGAAGAAGAATGATGTTATATGGGTGATCATCGATAAACTAAGTCAACTCACTTTTTGTCTATTCTATGGTGTAGTTCACTTAAGCACTTAGCCAAGAAATATGTGAATGAAATTGTCAAATTACATGGCACTCCAGTGTCCATTGTATTAGATAGAGATCCATGATTTACATCTCAATTGTGGTCAGTTTGTAACAGGCTTTAGGTACCAAATTGAGTTTTAATACTGCTTTTCATCCTTATATAGATGAGCAATCATAAATGGCAATTCAGACACTTGAAGACATGCTTTGAGCTTATGTGATAAGAGTTCAAAGGTGCATGGGACAAATATATTGCACTGATTAAATTTTCTTATAATAATCATTATCATAGCAGTATATAGGTGGCACCATATGAAACACTATATGTAAGAAAATGTCGAAGTCCTATCTATTGGGATGAAGAAGGGATGCGTGTCTTAGAAGGGCTAGAACTAGTGTAAGACACTGTGGACAAGGTAAAGGTAATCAAGAGCAAACTTAAAGCAACACAAGATAAGAAAAATAGTTATGCAAACCAACACAAAAGATAAATGGAATATAAGATGGGAGACAAAGTGTTCCTTCAAGTTTCACTATGGAAAGTAATAATTTGATTTGGCAATAAGGGGAAACTAAATCCTAGAAACATAAGACCATATGAGATCCTAGAAAGAATCGATCCATGGGCTTATAGGCTAGCACTACCACTAAAAATGGCTCAAATTCATGATCTATTCCATGTGAGTATGCTAAAAAAGTATCAGTCTTATCCTACATATATACTTAGGGATCCAACAATAACAATTACAGATAATGTAAGTTACATTGAAGAACCAATGAAAATCATTGGTTATAAGATAAAATAGTTATTAAATCGCGAAATCCCTTTGATTAAGGTGTTATAGAGAAACCACTCACAAGAAGAGGCTACAAGGGAAACCAAAGATAACATAAAATGATAATATCCACATTTGTTTACAGGTAATGAATTTCAAGGATGAAATTCTTCATAAGAGGGGAAAAAATGTAATACCTCTATCCACATTCATTGTCATTCTTACATGAACATATTTATTGCATAAATAATTTGCAATCCCACATGAACATATACAATGAATAAATTATCATTTAGATATGTGAATTGGATAAGCACAACAATGACACTTGCACCATTGCATTTGGGACACTTAAACATATATGCAATGTTTTTATAGTTGCATGACAAATTATCTAATGTTGTGTGCATATTATAGCATTATAAATAATAGTGTTTAAAGCTTATTTAAAAGTATAAGGAGCATGTGGGGATTAAGAGATGGATGGAGGTGATGAAGGAGTGAGGAAAAATGGACTAAAAGAGGAAAAGTAAACTTCCAACCAATATAAATGAGACACCATGACTTTGTCTTATTATAATAGGTTTACAAATTGAATTTTTCTTACTTTAGTAGTAGAATAAAGAGAATAAGCATAAGGGGTAGTAAAAGAAAGAGAGATCTAAGAAAGAAAGAAAGAAAGGAAGAAGAAGAAGATGAAGAAAAAGAAAAAGAAGAAGAAGAAGGAGAAGAAGAAGAGGGAGAAGCGTGAGCTGCCTAGGAAGAAATCCTAAGCTTTTTTAGTTTTCGAAAAATAGGTAAGTTAATTTATCGTTTTCCCACATGAAATTACTTCTTCACGACATGTTGATCATGCATGGTTATGAAGAATTATGGAGTATTTAAAGTAGAGCTCATGTATGGAAGTTGAAATTCAAGAGAAACAATAGCTGATTGTGTTGGTTTTGTTGCCAGAGCAGAATTTTGTACCCACAATTTCATAACACTAGAAGAGGAATTAGGGAAAGAGTAAAATATAAAAGTTGGACCTTTATGCCTCATATAAATGTATGTAAATTTTTTTTGCTTAATTTGGTATGTGTGAGGAGATATGGCTCCTTCATTATGGTTGGTTCACAACCAACTGAAATCTCCTCAGTCTCTCTGTTTTCATATATTTTAATGACCTTATGTGTTGATTTAGAAAAAGGCTAAAACATAAAATTTCTAGGGTTATATCCCCTATAAATATGTGTACATCGGTTTTGCTTGATTTGTTGTGTGGAAAGAGATATGGCTCATTGATTGTGACTGACCCTGAACCTAATGAAATCTCATCTGTCTTTTAATTATGTTTTCCAAGAATTTGATGGCCATAGATTCAAAATTTGATGATGTTTTAAACTTTAAATTTATATAATTATGTTTCATCTACATTCTTGTACAATAGTTTTCCCAAATGTAACATGGTTAATGAGATATTACACCTTCATCATGACTGATTTTCAACATGTTAAAAACCTACTCACCCTAAGATTGATCATTTGTTTTGGTGACTTTACTGAATTAGAGAATTTGTAAAACATGAAAAATGTTCCATTATGTGTTTTGTAACTTCTAGTAATTTTGTTTTGAAACTTTATTTGTAAAATTTAAGATATACCTAAGACTATAAGACCTACTTAGACTAAGATGACATTGAAATAGGGCAAAATTCAAAAATTTGCCACATTTAATATGTCTTATATTGACCTAAAATTTAACTATGTTGTATCATTATGTGTCTAGTTTATTCAAAAAAAGGAATCAAGTCATTTGGATAAGTATATCAAGAGTTATTATGGTGAGAGTGTAGCAAGGTCAGGCTTCCATATAAGGAAAATATACATAAACACTAAGTCCACTTGCACGGATCATGCAATAGTTGCATACCAAGCATTCTTAATCATTTTGACATACTTATAACCATGTACATATCAAATTTTAGGATCTCAACACTTTGAGAAAGCCCTAGAGAGAGAACCAAACTTACCATAAATGTTGGTCACATTAAAAGGTGAGTAAAAACCATAATTAGATTATAATGTGTATGTGTGATAATTTTATAATGTGGTTATGTTTTATTACATGTATATGTGATTAAATTGCTACATTTTACATTTGAATACAAGTCAAGTAAGAATTATATGCTCTTAATGATTACTTGGTATACTATTGTGAATGAACATGTGCATATAGGACTAAAAGGATGTCATGAACAACTTGTCAAACGCTTGAAAATCACTTGGAAAAAGAGACCAATATGTCATATTGGCACATGTTATTGATCAAATGATTTCATTTGTTATATACTAGCCAACAAAATTAAATGTTACTTGAATCACATGAATTCTTAGGAGTAGTGTTTATCTGGCAAAGTCACGAAAAATATCAATCTATTGCATTTGCATTTGCATAGTAAATTCTTATACTTGTAATGCATCATGATGATATTTGATTATTAGTTGTGCCATAAGAATTTGATTATTGTTTTTATTCATTGAGTCGCAACTTACCAAATCACAATAATGTTTTTCAAATACTGAAGCATAAGGTTTGGATACTATGGTGCTTAGAGTTTTTGCATAGCGATACATGGGCCACAGGTCGTCGGCTAAATTCCAACTCTCTCTCTCTCCTTGTGTCATGTACAAATATATAAATAGGAACTACTTTATGGTCACTAACCTTGAACATTAGTTAACACATATGTACATTAAATACATTTTGGATTATGTATGTATGATGAATAAACCTTTATGCATACATATTTTTTAACATGAATTTCATGATTTGTAAAGGAAAACGGTTGTTACAAAAGATGTGAAAATGAAGTGTATGTATTTTTTGCATTAGAATTGCTATTTAATCCTTGGATAACATCACAACATCAATAAAAGCAAAAAATAGCGAAAGATTACACGAGTAACCATTATCAAAAGTAAGGAATTGAATGAGTTACCCAACAAACATGTGAAAATAAAATGTATGTGTTTTTGCATTTAAATTGGTATTTAAATTATTGGCAACATCATCACATCAATAAAAGCAAAAGAAAGTGAAAGCTTGCATGAGCAACCATTTGTAAATGTTAGAAAGGAAATCAACGACTTACCCAACAAACATGTGAAAAATGAAGTTTATGTGTTTTTTGCATTAGAATTGCTATTGAAACCTCAGATAACATCATCACATCAATAAAAGCAAAGGAAAGTTGAATTTTGCATGAGTAACCATTTAAGCAAAAGTGGGTAAGGAATTACATGAGTTACCCCAAAAAGATGTGAACATGAAGTGTATGTGTTTTTTGCATTAGAATTGCTTCTTAAACCTCACATAACATCATCAAATTTATAAAAGAAAAAAAAAAAAAAAAAACTAAATTTTGCACGTGTAACTATTTAAGCAAAATTAGTAAGGAATTGCTAACCCAAAGATGTGAAAATGAAGTGTATGTGTTTTTTGCATTATAATTACTATTTAAACCTCATATAACATCATCACATCAATAAGGGCAAAAGAAAGTGATAGCTTCCATGAGTAATCATTATCAAAAGTGAGTAAGGAATTGTATGAGTTACTCAACAAACAATTAAAAACGATATGTGTTTTTACATTAAAATTGCTATTTAAACCTCAAATAACATCATCACATCAACAAAAGCAAAAGAAAGTGAAAGCTTGCACAAAGATGTGAAAATGAAGTTTATGTGTTTTTTGTATTAGAAGTACTAGTGAAACCTCAGATAACATCATCCCATTAATAAAAGCAAAAGAAAGCTAAATTTTGCACATGTAACCATTTAACCAAAAGTGAGAAAGGATTTGCTCGAGTTACTCCACAAAGATGTGAAAATGAAGTGTGTGTTTTTTGCATTAGAATTGATGTTTAATCCTCGAATAACATCACGCATTAATAAAAGCAAAGGAAAGCTCAATTTTGCATGAGTAACCATTTAAGCAAAAGTGATCAAGGAATTGCACGAGTTACCCTACAAAGATGTGAAAATAAAGTGTATGTATTTTTTGCATTAGAATTGCTCGTTAAACCTTAGATAACATCATCACATTAATAAAAGAAAAATAAGATGAATTTTGCATATGTAACTGTTTAAGCAAAAGTGAGTAAGGAATTGCTCGAGTTACCCTACATTAAAAATAATGAAGTGTATTTGTTTTTTTACATTAAAATTGCTATTTAATCCTCCGATAACATCATCATGTCAATAAAAGTAAAAAATAATGAAAGCTTACGCAAGTAACCATTATCAAAGGTAAGGAATTGCATGACTTACCCAACAAATATGTGAAAATGAAGTGCTTGTGTTGTTTATTAACTTTGCTATTTAAACCTCTGATAACATCACCAAATCAATAAAAGCAAAAGAAAGTGAAAGCTTGCATAAGCAACCATTAGCAAATGTGAGTAAGGCAATCCATAAGTTACCCAATAAACATGTAAAAATGAAGTGTTTGTGTTTTTTGAATTAGAATTGTTATTTAAACCTGAGATAACATCATCACATCAAAAAAAGCCAAGTGTAACATCCCTATCCACATTCATTGGCATTCTTACATGAGCATATTCATTGCATAAATAATTTTCAATCCCACATAAATATATGCAATGGATAAATGATCATTTAAATATGTGAATTGGATAAGCCCGACGATAGCACTTACACAATTGCATTTGGGACACTTAAACATATATGTAATATTTGTATAGTTGCATGACAAATTATCTTATGTTGTGTGTATGTTATAACATCATAAATAATGGTGTTTTAAAGTATAAGGAGCATATGGGGATTAAGAGATAGATGGAGGTGATGAAGGAGTGAAGAAGAGGGACTTAATGAGGAAAAGTGAACCTCCACCCAATGGAAATGAGACACCATTATTTTGTCTTATTAAAATAGGTCTACAAGTTTAATTTTTCATCCTTTAGGAACTAAATATAGAGGATAAATATGAGGGGAATCAAAAGAAAGAGAGAGCTAGGGAAGAAAGAAAGAAAGGAAGAACAAGAAGATGTAAAAGAATAACGAGAGGGAGAAGAGTGAGTTGTTGAGGAAGGAATCCTAACATTTTCTGGTTATGGGAAAATAGGTAAGTTAATTTATCTTCTTCCCACATGAAATTACTCCCTCATGACATCTTAATCATGTATGGTTACTAAGAATTATGGAGTAATTTGAGGTACAACTCATGTAAGGAAGTTGAATCTAAAAAGAACCAAAGTTGATTATGTTAGTTTTGTTGTTACCTAGGATTTTGTAACCCTAGAATATGAATTAGGGAAATTGTAAAATATGAAATTTGGAGTTCTATGCCCCATCTAAATTTATATAAAATAGTTTTTCTTAATTCGGTGTGTGTGAGGAGATATGGCTCCTTCATTAGGGCTGGTTCACAAATAATAAAAATCTCTTAAGTCTTCCTGTTTTCATATATTTTGATGACCTTATGTGCTGATTTTAACAAAGTGCAAAACATGAAATTTGTAAGCTTATATCCCCTCTAAATACTATATGGAGAGAGATATGGCTCTTTGATTTAGACTGCCCCTAAACTTGATGAAACCTCAACTGTCTTTTAATTCTATTTTCTAAGCATTTGATGGCCATAAATTTGGACTTTGATGATGTGACAAACTTATCTATTTATGTCTGATATAGATGTCTCAGAAATATTGTTGCCAAATTTAACATGGTTGATGAGATATTGCACCTTCATCATGACTGATTTTCAACATGTTAAAAATCTGCTCACCCTAAGATTGGTCTTTTTTTTTTGTGACATTATAAATTGAATCAGATAATGAGTAAATCATGAGAAATGTTCCATTATGTGTTTTATAACTTCTGGTAAGTTAGTTTTGCAATTGGATTTGTACAATTTTAGATATTCCCAAGAATGTAAGACCTACTCAAATTGAGATGACATTGAATCGGGCAAAATTCAAAAATTCGCCATATTTTCTTTATTTCTTATATTGACCTAAACTTTGACTATGTTGTATCATTATGTGTCTAGTTTTTTGAAAAAAAGGATCAAGTCATTTGGATAAGTATATCTAGAGTTATTACTATGAGAGTGTATCAAGGTCAAGCTACCATATAAAAAAAATATGCATAAACACTAGGTCCACTTGCATGGATCATGCCATAATTGCATACCAAGCATTTATAATCATTTTGACATACTTATAACCATGTTTGTATAAATGTTAGGATCTCAACACTTGGAGGAAGCCCTACAGAAAGAACCAAACCTATATAAAGGTTAGTCACATCAAAAGGTGAGTAAAAACTATAATTTGATTTTAATGCATACGTATGATAATTTTATGCTCTGATTATGTTCTATTACATGTATATGTGATTGAATTGTTACATTTTACATGTGAATACAAGTCTAAGGAGAATTATATACTCTTAATGATTACTTGATATACCATTGTAAATGAATACTTGCATATAGAACTAAAAGGATGTTGTGACCAGCTTGTCAAACACTAGCAAATCACTTGAAAAGGGGACTAATATGTCATATTGGCACATGTTATTGACTAAATGATTCACTTGTTATATGCTGGCTAGAAAAACTAAATGTCACTTGAATTATATGAATTTCCAGGAGTAGTGTTCACCTTTCAAGATCATGACAAAAATTAATCTATTGCATTTGCATTTATATAGTCAATTCTTATACTTGTAATATATCCTAATGATATTTGATTGTTGGTTGTTCCATAAGAATCTGATTATTATTTGTATTCATTGAGTCGCTACTCACCAAATCACAGTTATGTTTTTCAAATACTAAAGCATAGGATTTGGATACTTTGGTTCATAGAGTTTTGCATACGTGGACCACAAGTCGTTGACTGAATTCCAACTCTCTTTCTCCTTGTGTCATGTACATATATCTAGATAGGAACTAGTTTACAATCATTAGCCTTGAACATTAGTTGACATATATGTACATTAAATAGATGTTGGATTATGTGTGTTTGATGAATCAACCTATATGCAAATGTATTTTTAAACACGAATGCCATGACTTGTAAATGAAAAAGGTCGTTACACAAGGGAAAGCTGAATTTTGCATGAGTAACCATTTTGGGAAAAGTGAGTAAGGAATTGCATAAGTTACCACACAAAGATGTGAAAATGAAGTGCATGTATTTTTTGCATTAGAATTGATAGTTAAACCTCAAATAACATCATCACATCAATAAAACCAAAAGTAAGCTGAATTTTGCATATGTAACCATTTAAACAAAAGTGAGTAAGGAATTCTTGAGTTACCCTGCAAATATGTGAAAATAAAGTGTATGTGTTTTCTTGCATTAGAATTGCTATTTAATCCTCACATAACATCATCACATCAATACCAACAAAAGATAGTAAAAGCTTGCATGAATAACCATTCTAAAAAATGAGTAAGGAATTGCATGAGTTACCCAACAAAGATGTGAAAATGAAATCAATGTGTTTTTTTGCATTATAATTTTTGTTGAAACCTCAAATAACATCATCACATTAATAAATGCAAAAGAAAGTGAAAGCTTGCATGAGTCACCATTATCAAGAGTGATAAGGAATTGCTCGAGTTCCCCACAAATATGTTAAAATGAAGTGTATGTGTTTTTGCATTAGAATTGGTAGTTAAACCTCAGATAACATCATCACATCAATAGAAGCAAAAGAAAGCTAAATTTTTCACTTGTAACCATTTAAGCAAAAGTGAGTAAGGAATTGCTCGAGTTACCCTCCAAAGTGTGAAAAATAAGTGTATATGTTTTTTTTACATTAGAATTGTTATTTAATCCTCAGATAACATCATCACATCAATGAAAGGAAAGAAAATCTGAATTTTGCATGAGTATCAATTTAAGCAAAAGTGAGCAAGAAATTGCACGAGTTACCCCACAAAGATGTGAAAATTAAGTTTATGTGTTTTTCGCATTGGAATTGCTAGTTAAACATCAAATAATGTCATCACATCAATAAAAGAAAATGAAAGGTAAATTTTACATGTGCAATCATTTAAGCAAAAGTGAGTAAGGAATTGCTTGAGTTAACCTACAAAGATGTGAAAATAAAGTGTGTTTTTTGCATTAGAATTGATGTTTAATCCTCGGATAATGTCATCACATCAATAAAAGCAAAAAATAGCGAAATCTTACATGAGTAACCATTATCATAAGTGTGTAAGGAATTGCACAAGTTACATAACAAACATGTGAAAACAAAGTGTATGTATTTTTGCATTTAAATTGCTATTTAAACCTCTGATAACAACATCTAATCAATAAAAGAAAAAGAAAGTGAAACTTTGCACGAGCAACCATTTGCATATGTGAATATGAAAATCCATTAGTTACTCAACAAACATGTGAAAATGAAATGAAAGTGTTTTTTGCATTAGAATTGTTATTTGAACCTCAGATAACATCATCACATCAATAAAAGAAAAGGAAAGCTGAATTTTGCATGAGTAACCATTTAAGCACATGCGAGTAAGGAATTGCATGAGTTACTCAATAAAGATGTGAAAATGAAGTGTATGTGTTTCTTGCATTAGAATTGCTAGTTAAACCTCATATAACATTTTCACATCAAAAAAAGCAAAAGTAAGCTGAATTTTGCATGTGTTACAATTAAGCAAAAGTGAGCAAGTAAATGCTCAAGTTGCCCAACAAAAGATGTGAAAATGAAATGTATGTGTTTTTTTTTTCGCATTAGAATTACTATTTAATCCTTGGATAACATCATCACATCAATAAAAGTAAAAGATAGTGAAAGCTTGCATGAGTAACCATTATCAAAAGTGAGAAAGGAATTGCACAAGTAACCTAACAAACATGTGAAAATGAAGTGTATGTATTTTTGCATTAAAATTGTTATTTAAACCTCAAATAGCATCATCACATCAACAAAAGCAAAAGAAATGAAAGCTTGTGTGAGTAACCATTAGGAAAAGTGAGTAAGGAAATCTACGAGCAACCCAAAAAACATGTGAAAATGAAGTGCATATATTTTCGGTATTAGAATCGCTATTTAAACTTC